>JAJOOR010001568.1:0-104299 GCA_036250505.1 Solanum acaule | reverse complement strand
TTTTACCCCCCCCCCCCCCCCTCCCCTTATAATTTTTTTATATTATATTTTAATTACTTTTTGTAAGTGTAATTCTGAATAAACTTTTTTTGTTACATGTAATAAGTAGTTAAGTTTTCTTCTCTTTTATTTCAATATATAGAATGTTGGTTTTAGATTTAAGTTAATAAATTTTATCAGTTTTAAAATTAATATAATTCTTTAGCTATTGAAATTTTAGTTAATGGTACATACAAATTAAATTTTTTGTTCTTTTTTATTAAAGAAATGCTCTCTCATTTAAAAGAAGTTGTTCTCTTCAATTTATTTACTTTTACAATATAAATTATACCTTGTTTTGTATGTTGTCCTGGCTTATAGTTATTAATTAAATTTTATTATGTTGTTTACTTGTGATTTAATATTCATCATTATAGCTTTCTCACATATACTCTATCGGATAGAATTTTTATCATATTTAATTTCAAAATTTTCTTTTATTCAAGTTTTAAAAAAATATTAAATTCATCCTAAGAATTAAAAATAATTTCATAATGCATGCAAAATTATTGAATATAAATTTAAAGAAAAAGGTGAAATCAAAAATTCATTCTATGATTATTATTTTTTTACTATGTATGCAATGCCCATACGATAATAAAAATATTCATATGATAAATTATAATCTCCCTTTGTTGAATTTATTTGAATATATATATATATATATCTATATCTATCTATATTACCTTAAAAGCATGAACTCCTAACTTGAATGTTAAATTATTATAATATCTCTAACTTAGGTTGTGACTTTTTCGATAAGTTGTGACTTTTTTCAAAGGGTTTTGATTTTTCGATGAGTTATGACTTTTTCGATAAGTTGTGACTTTTCTCGAAGGGTTGTGATTTTTCGATGAGCTGTGACTTTTCCAAAGAGTTGTGACTTTTTCAATAAGTTGTGACTTTTCCAAAGAGTTGTGACTTTTTCAAAGGGTTGTGACTTTTCGAAATGGTCATGACTTTTCAGATAAGACACAAAAAATATTTGTTCATACTACCCTTTGTTGACTATAAATAGAGGGGCTTCCTCTCATTTTTCAACCACAAACTTTTTAATCTTCTACTCTTCGTCTTGCATTTTAAATTTTTTTGTGTGATTTATTGTTGTTGAGTGAGTTTGAAGTTTAGCGGAATATGAGGTACCACTATTCTGATGAAGTAAGTCGTTCTATCCTAAGAGGTTATATTCCATAACCTCAAGTACTTGATAAAAATAATAATATAATAATAATAATATGTAATGTTCCAATATATGAAGTTAACATGATGTAGTCTAAATTCATTTGTTTTTGTCAACAATTTCTCTTGAGATGTAGATATATGCTTCTTAATATCTTTTTCAAAATTTAGAGAATTGTCACAATTTGTTTTTGATGCTCAAGACAATAGAATGACTTTATTTATCAATGCTACTTATGTGATTTAAACTCTCATGAAGTTTGCTTCAAAATAGTTATTACTATATAAACATTGCCCTTTTGTTTTACTGATTTACTATTTCTTAATAATTTAGTATTTTAGACGAAGAAAAGTTTATATGACTTGTAATAACGCCAATTGAAGTTTGTATTAGTTTAATTTATATTATTTATTTAATAGTTAATTTTATGAGATAAATATTTTCATTACTCCAAATATATATTTATATTTGGGTAGATATTTGTATTTAAATTAAAGTATTATATATGTCACAAATGTATTATCAAGTTAACAAGATCTTCTAACTTTAAAGTATATTATTTTAAAATGTTATAAAAAAAACTCACAACAAATGTGAAAATATGTGAATATATAAAATGTAGTTGTTCTCTTCATATGTTCATATGACATCTAAACAATTTAACATGTAATACACATGCAAAGCACATCTGGTTAGATGACAAGAAAAATACAAAGCGAATATTGTCTATAAGGTAATATTAATGAGATAAGACTAATTACATAATTGAACCTCATCAAATTGAAATAAATATATACTTTATTGCATTTAACTAATAAATTTTTTTATTGACCAGCTTCATAGGTTTGTGTGAATAATAGATATATATGATGATCCACGTTGAACATTCGCAAAAGAATCTGCATATACATCCACTACAAGAAACAACTTTATTTAAGACCAATATTTAGGGACGAGTTAATAATCCCGTATCGGAAAGTACATATATTGGGACAAGATTTTATTTCGGTCTTTAATTTCATATGTTATTGTGAAGGTTCTAAATTTGGTCTCTAGAAAAAGTAGTAACTCGTCCCAAATTAAAACTTGGGTCTTGAGAAATATATTGGAAGGCGGGAACATATTTTCACCAAAAAATTAGCCGCCTAAAAATTCATCAATTCATTAAAATTCTAAATGGAAAAGAAAACAAAGAAAAGACGCTTCAATTGGTTTCTCAATGAAATAAAAAAGAACCCTAGCAGCGATCTTCCCTAGCTAACAACCAGCTTCCCTTACAACGATCTTAGTGTACGTAGCTCTCAACTAAAAATCTGTGTTTTCTCAAAACAGAGAAAGCACAGGTCTGCCTAGCAGCAAACGCAACCCAGGTCTCATTGATCAGCGTTTCATCTCTGTTTTTTCATAACAGAGAAAGTAGAGGTCTGCCTAGTAGTGATCTCCACTCAATATATATCTTCTATTTACTCGGATCTCAGGTATGCCTCCACTTCTATGTGTTGATTTGATTTTTTCTGTACAGTTGATTTGCTGTTTGTTTTGTTTTAGTTGTAACTCGTCTTGTTTGAGTTCTTGTTCTCTAAGACTAGATGCTGATCGTTTTCTTAAAAAATATTCAGTTTCGTAGTGTGATATGATGCTAAAAGTGAAGGGGATCGATCATTCCTTAAAGAAGTATGTGTTCCTAAAGATAAATAATAATGAACTAAACTTGAAAAGAGGCACTAACAACTCAATGAGCTAAAACAATATTAAGAGATAATATAGAGAGTGTTCTGTTCAAGTTGAGAAATCTGTTATAAATTACAAGTGAACTACTAACAGGGCAAGTGAGACAAGTGATTGCAGAATGTTACAATTGAATAAGTGAAAAAAAGATAGTTTTGTTTGGGTCTGAAAATTGGAAAACTTGATAACTTTCAAGAAGATGCATTCTAATAGTTGTTTAAAACATTCTTTCATTTTTTTCTAATTGGTTCTCTTATTTCGGTCTACTTGTATATTAGCTGTGCATCCTCTTCTGTGAGCTTTTTTCCTTCTCTAAATTTAATTTGTTGATTGTTTTCTTCTTATAGCATAGTGTATAGTGTGTGCCTAAAGAATCGATCATATTTTGACGATTAAATTAACACGAGCTGATGAACGATGAAGAAAGCAATAGAAAACTGATGCAAATTACCTCTTGTATATGATGTATATAGTAGGTAGAAACAACCATAGTTCCATTTAGGTTTCAAAACGTGGAAAACTCAAGATTTTTCAATAGTTGCACCATATTTTTTTCTGTTCTTGTAAAACAGAATCACTAGCTATTTTCTGTTTGTTCAACTTTCTGGTAAGCTTCCTCTTTTGGGAGCTGATTTTTTCTTCTTCTCTATATTTGATTTGTTCGAGTTACACTATACTTGTTTGAATTACTCTTCATCTTTGAGATTAGCTGGTCAATTTTTTTTGAAGTATATCATAGTATTTTGTGTGTCTAAGGAATCGATCATATTCATTTACAATCAAATTAACTCGAACTCACAAAAGATGTAAGAACAAACAAAACATATACAAATTACCTCATGTGTTGTTGTACATAGAAGGTAGAAATAGTTATAGTTCCATTTGTGTTACAAACTTAGCAAACTCGAGATCTTTCAAGAGATACGTTCTTATAGTTGCACCATATATTCGTCCATTCCTATCAAACTCTCAATCACCACAAATTTATCAAAAAAAACTGTAAATAACAGATTGTAATTAACTTTTAGAAGGTTAAAGATGCAACTGAGTTCTTACAGTTATACTTCTTGTGAATCTATATATAGAAGGTAGAACAATGATAGTTCTTTTTGGGTTTGAAACTTGACAAACTCGAGATATTTTAAGAAGAAACATTCTTATAGTTGCACCACATATTCTTCCATTCTTGTTAAAGTCAAGCTCAACAAATTTACCCAAATGACTGTAAATAACAAATTGTAAGTTGTGCGCATCTTATAATTTATCAAAACGTCTGTAAATAACATATTGTAAGTTGTAAATAATATATTGAATTTAATTTTGATAACATAATGAACTAGTTACAAAATCACAAGTTGTGTGCATTTAAAGGTTTTCCTTATTGTTTATATTTTCTTTTTCTATTTTTATGTATTCTCCAAGGTTATGACACCTAGTAAGCAATGGATGCATCTTGATAAACGGGTTGACCAAGCCTATTTAGACGGGGTGAAAAAGTTTTTGGATTATGCTTTTTGAGGATCAGGAGAAGAAGATGAAATACGATGTCCATGTTATAAATGTTGTAATACAACATTAGGAACTCGTGAGATGATTGATACACATTTGAAAGTATATGGAATAATTCAAAATTATACTTTTTGGTATCACCACGAAGAACATTTAGGTGAGCCAGTGTCAAACTCTGAAGATGAAAATGATGATGAAGTAGAAGATTATGAGAGTGAAGATGAAGTACAAGAGCTGTTGAAGGATTTATATCCTAATGCAAGTGGAGGAGCTACCCACGCTAGTTATGATGATATAGTTGAGGAGGAACCAAATGTTGAAACTAAAAGATTTTACAGCCTATTGAAGGATTTGGAGCAGCCACTATACCAAAACTCAAAGGCTTCAAAGCTTTCATCTTTGATTAAATTGCTTCACATCAAAAGTATGGGTCGTTGGAGTAATGCGTCATTTAGCATGCTATTAAAAATGTTAAAAGAGGAGTTATTGCCTAATGGGGCTGATTTGCCAAATTCATATTATGAGGCAAAGAAGATTATTCGAGATCTTGGGCTTTCTTACGATAAGATTGATGCTTGTAGTAATGATTGTATGTTATATTGGAAGGAGGATAGCTTACTCGATTCTTGCAAAATTTGTGGTGCGTCCAGATGGAAAATAAATACACATACTGGGGAAACAAAGAATAAAAAGGGTAAAAAGATAGCCTCAAAGACTTTACGCTATTTTCCCTTAAAGTCTAGGCTTCAAAGGTTGTTTATGTCTACAAAGACATCTTCTCTAATGACATGGCATAAGGATGAAAGAACTAATGATGGAATAATGAGGCACCCAGCTGATTCAATGGCATGGAAGTCATTCGATGACCTTCATCCTTCATTTGCAATCGAGCCTCACAATGTTCGACTTGGACTTGCTAGTGATGGATTTCAGCCATTTCGCAATTCAAAAATCTCACATAGCATTTGGCCTGTGGTTCTTATTCCTTATAATCTACCACCTTGGTTGTGTATGAAACAAGAAAATTTTATATTGTCAATGCTTATTCCTGGTCCAAATGGTCCTGGAGATGCAATTGATACATATCTTCAGCCTCTAATTGAGGAATTGAAGGAGTTGTGGGAAGTTGGTATTGAGACCTTTGATGCATCAACTAAACAAAATTTTAAGTTGCATGCTTCTTTGTTATGGACTATCAATGACTTTCTAGCTTATGGAGATTTATTTGGATGGAGTACAAAAGGAAAATTGACATGTCCATCTTGTAATAAAGACACCTCCTCGATTTGATTCGCTAATTGTAGGAAACAATGCTTTATGGGTCATCGACGTTACCTTCTCAAGGATCACATATAGAGGAATGACAAGAAGTCATTTGATAAGACAATAGAGAATAGGCTCTCACCAAAAACATGTTCTGGAATTGAGATACTTAATCAAGTGCAAGATCTTGAAGGACAACCATTAACAAAGGATCCCAAGAAAAAGAGGAAGATATCACATGAAAAACGAAAGGATAATTGGAACAAGAAAAGTATATTTTTTGAACTTCCATATTGGAAATCTCTCTTGTTGTGACATAATTTGGATGTCATGCATATTGATAAAAATATATGTGATAATATCATGGGGACAATCATGAATGTCAAAGGAAAGACAAAAGACACAATTAACACTCGGTTAGACTTGAAGGAAATGAACATTCGGCCAGAATTGCACCCTATCCAAAGAGGAGAGAAAGTTGAAGTTCCAACTGCATGCTACACATTGTCGCCTGAAGATAAGCACAAGTTATGTCTTTTCTTGAAGAATTTAAAGGCCCCTGATAGATTTTCATCTAATATTTCTCAATGTGTAAACTTGAAAGATCACAAGATATCTAGATTAAAAAGTCATGATTGTCATGTTCTTTTGCAGCAAATTCTCCCTCTTGCTCTTTGTGGTATGTTGTCCAAAGAAGTGTGTGAACCTCTTATTGAGTTATCTATTTTTTTTTGTGTGCTTGGATCAAAGGAGTTGATGATTGATGACTTGAAACATATTGAAGCACAAATTCCCATAATACTTTGCAAGTTAGAAAAGGTCTTCCCTCCTTCTTTTTTTGATGTCATGGTGCACTTGCCTGTTCATTTAACTGGTGAAGCGCAGATTGGTGGACCTATTCATTATCGGTGGATGTATCCTATTGAGCGATGGTTATATTTTTTGAAATCTCTCATTGATAATAGGGCATGTCCAGAAGGTTGTATTGTAGAGGGCTACATTGCAAATGAATGTATGACCTTATATTCAAGGTATCTGCATAGAATTGATACAAAGTTCAATCGGCTAGAAAGAAATGATGATGGTGGTTTAAAAAATTCAAAATGGGGGTTTATCCATAATTTGTCAATCTGAAAAAATTTTGGGAGCTAAAAATTCATTTGAGCTTGAAGCTAAAGAATTGGAACAAACACATATATACATTCTGAAGAATTGTGATGAAGTCATACCATATCTTGAGTATGGAGAGTTCTTTTATATAATGTTTTTTTTTATTTCCTTTAAGGTGATATAGTTTCTATATGAAATTTATGGTTAACCTCAATTTTGTAGAGAGTTTGCACAAAATCATATAGATAATGCTCAACACTTATCAGATGCAGAATGGGATCGAGAATTTATTGAATGGTTTAAAAATAGGGTGAGAAATACATAGAAATGCAGAAAATCGAGCTAAGTTAAAGATGTTTCATCATATTGGTAGCAAACCTATTAAAGAGATTATTTATCAGTAGGTATTATAAAAAAAAAAAATTATTTTTGAAGAAAATATTCAAAAAGTGTTATTTGACATATTTTTTATTTGATGTAAAGGGCGGAAAATATGGTAATCCACAAAATTTGGCAACTATTTTCTTTGAGACTCGTAAGAAAGATAACATGCTTGTTGAACCAGAAGCAATTGAAAAACATGTGTGTTTGGTAAATTCAATAAGTAAATTACTTCAAATTATTATGAAATCTGTTGAAACATACTTTTTTATATTTTGTAGGCTCAAATCGAAGAAATACTAAAAGCTGAGCCATCTCTGCCTAGCATAGAGATTGTAGAAAAATGTTGTGGACCTCAAAATCGTAGCCATGTATTTGACTTTGGGGGGTGGAGTAAAGGCAAAGGGCATCAGAGGTGTCACTTCTTCAAAGGCTGAATTACTATCTGAGCTACGTTCAACTCAAGAGAAAAATAAATCCTTGCATGATCGCTTGTCTACATTAGAAGATGCGATGGAAGAAATTAGAAATATGAAAGAATTCATTGCTGCTCAACAATCACATAACCTGCATATGACATCACCCGTATCAACTTAATGACCACTGACAATTTTTGCTAACCAAGTAAGTAATAATATATCAAACTCTATTTGTGTATAGTCATTTAAGCAATTAGTGTAAGACTGAACTCTTAGGAACTAATAATGGTTCTCGATGTCCTAGATGTAATGGTGTATCTACTTCCTGTGTTGATGCAATCTGTGCAAGTGATTTGAGTGCTTATGAGTTCTCATCTGTTCTTTATTGTGATTTGCTGAGCCTTGCAAACTATCCTGGTTGTGTTCAGGTCAACTATCATCCTTCCCATTCAATTCATTTTGAGATTTAGAACATCCATCTGCTTGTTTGTTGAGTATCTCAGAGTTGTTGTTGTATTTTCTTATTAGTTTGATTTAATCCTGCCCCTCCACTAGGGACCCCACCTGAGTTTGAATCTTGCTAAATCTCCTCCGTTGTTGGTCTAATATCGACATATTTCTACTGGAATTAATCCACCTAAGGTTCATCGAGGTAATTTTCCTTGCCCATTCCAACTATCCTTAAATAGTTATCACCATCACTTCAGTTTTTGAATTTTCGAAGAGTTGGGTGATGAATTCATGGATGAAGAGCCGGTGGTTGTTCGATCACCTTTATAGAGCCATTGGTTGTTCGATCACCTTTATAGAGCCGCTGATTGGAATTGATCCCTGTAGTTTCTTTATGTTCCCCACATTATTGAGAGACAATTTAAAGATTACTACACATATAGTTTTCCTCTGTTTTTATATTGATCTCTGTTTAAAATATAACTGTTCTCTGCTTTTTTAATTTTCTGCACGTAAAGTGACACATCTTTTTCCACTGTTTTTTGTACAGCTGTGCGCGAACATCTTTTTTTCTGCACAAATATATATACTGATACACCTTAACAAAAATGTTTTGTGATAGAAAAATAACTCATCAGATTGCAGCTTCTGTTTTTCACCATGTCTAGCAACTACGCAATCCTTTGAGGAAGACTCTTGTAGTACATAGGTCATTGTTATCAAATACTTCATTACTGTAATCTTGTGCATTTTCAACTTCACTGTTCAACTTTGATTTGGTAAGTTCCATGACATTGTTTTTTTCTGGTTGTAGCTCTTGTTCTTCACGTTGAGCAGTAAGCATATCTTCTTTCAACTCATCAATCAGTTTCCCTCCTTCTTGGTTTCTATCTTCAGCACAAACACTTTTTGAGACACTAAAATCAGTGTTGATGTTTTCCTCTCTTTTTCCATGTTGTTCCTCATCATGAATATTAGTTCTTTGGTCTGTATAGGCAGGGGCTGTTGTTACTGTGACTTTGTCCAATGGTTTCCTCGTCAGATTGTATGTTTTTCTTATCTTCATATGTAATAGGTAAAACTTCATTCAACTCATCATATAACTGGATACCTTTTTGGTTTGTGATCACAGTGGGCAAGCTTTCTGAAACTTCCTGGTCAGATAGAACGTTCTCCTCTACATCACCATAATGTTCTTGATCTGCATTTATCTTGGTGGTTTGTTGATCAACATCCTTAGAGTTGGCGTCATTCGGGTTGTTATTATCTTGTTGTGCATAGTCTACTGTGTCAGCCTTCAATATATAGTTCTTTTAGATTTGATGCAATCACTATAATGCAATCTGTAGACGTTTTAGACTTTGTGACACAATCACAAGGATTAGTTTGAGATTGTTTGGCTCCTACAAGGATTAAGAATTGGAAGAAAACAATAATAACTTGCTTGTTTCCCCTGCTACACAGATAACTTGGTTGTTTCTCATGAAACCTTTATATCTTGCTTGTTCAGTTCCTCCGCAACAACTTGTGTCCCCTAAAACATAATATAAATATTCTTGATGGAAATTTTTTCTATTTGTACTAAGTTTTTGTTATTGAATTTATGTTTTCGATATATAGATTATGATTCTTGGTTAATGAATCTTAAAAGTTTCTTAATCATTCTTTCTTATTTTCATGCAGATTATTGATATACCTGGATAACCCTTTGTGAATTTTGGATTTCTTTTGTGAAGATTGAAGCTACAAGTGAAGATGAAAGTTTAGAAGAACCATAAGACCATTAATATTTTGCTAGGAAAGTCATGCAAAACTTGAAAATGTTGCTAAGTTTTTTTTTTGTTAAGAAAATGTTTAAACTAACAACATGGGATGTTAACTTATTTTTGTTTTTATGTCAGCCTTTTGTATGAAGATTTACCGTAGCAATCTTATATTTATTGACAAAGCTTATAAATTTTTTGTGATATAAAGATTCAGAACCATTGGTGGTCAACTAGAGACCAAATTTTTTGCTCGTCTCTAAAGGTTCATCTAGGAGGAGACAGTTTCTTGTCTCTAAAAGTTGCATCAAGGATGATACAACTTCTTGTCCCTAAAAGTTCATCTAGGACGAGTTGTTTCTTGTCGCGAAAAACAATCTAGGATGACGTAGTTGATCATAAAAAAAAGTAATTTAGGATGAGTGTAGTTACTCGTCCCAAAAGAGTATTCTAGGACGAGTTAGTTGCTAGTCTCTAAAGGGATTTACTGACCAGAAAATAACTAATTTTCCGAGAAGGAAATCATCTATTTGGGATGAGTTACGTAGTCTCTAAAGGTATTTTGGCGACTAACTTTTTTGCTGTCTCTAAAGACATTTAATGACTAGCAAAAGCAAGCCGTCCCAGTTGACCGTTAGCGAAGAACAATTTAAGGACGGGTGGCGACCAGCCTTTTCTTGTCCCAATAGACTATCTGGGACTGTATTTGGACTTTCTGGGACTAGATTTCCCTTTCTTAGAGACTGTTTTTCGTGTAGTGATCTTTTGTAAATAATAAGCTTAGCAAAAAATAATATTGCAGATTCTTTTGTGAATGTTCAATGTGAATCGTCATATACATCTCTTATTCACGCGAACCTATGAAGATGGTCAATGAAATTTTTTTATTAGTTAAATTCAACAATGTATATATTTATTTCAATTTGATGAGGTTCAATCATATAATTTATCGTATCTCACTAATATTACCTTATAGATGATATTTGTTGTGTATTTTTCTTGTCATCTAACGAGATGTGTTTTGCACGTGTATTTCACGTTAAACTGTGTAGATCCCATATTAACATGTAAAGAGAACAACTACGATAACTGAGAAAGGTTTCTTTTTTTTTTACCAGAAAAATTAAAATTAAAAGAATATATTGTATTTGTGAAATCATATATATAATCACATGTTCATCTTACACCCAACAAAGAAATAGTTCATATATTTGTAAATGATTTTTAATTTTTTCAACCAAGCATGATTCGTCAAAGGAAAAATAACAACACCATGTTATCACATATATAGGGGCAGTATAATAATATGAAAAATTATTTTTGTCAAAAGTTAATGTAAGGAAAGATGAAAGATATAAATAATTAATGTTATAACTATGGAATTCATAATATTATAACTAAGAATGTAAAAGAGTGTGAATAACGATTGCAATAATTAGTAATACCTAAGAGAATTTATAATGTTATAACTAAAGAATTAATGTGCAATAGTTGAATTTTTAATAAATTTTAAACTTACATAAATAAATATGACTTTTAATGAATGTTACTATATATATTTTTTATAGTTATTAGATTTTAATTTGGTAGGTACAAAATGTAAATGTTTATTCCATATAAGTAAATATAAAATTTATTTTGTAAATGATAAATTTTAAATGATTCACAGATAATCAAATATTTTAACATTTGTTATGAGTAAATAACTCGGAACATTTTAAAATAATATATTTTGTAGTTAGAAGATCTTGTTAACTTGATAATACATTAGTGACATATATAATACTTTAATTTAAATAAAAATACCTACCCAAATATAAACATATATTTGCATTAATGAAAATATTTATCTCATAAAAAATAGCTATTAAATAAATAATAAAAATTAAACTGATATAAACTTCAACTGGCGTTATTACAAGTCATATGATTCTTTCTTCGTCTAAAATACTGAAATATTAAAAAATAGTAAATAAGTAAAACAAAAGGGCTAATGTTCATATATTAATAATTATTTTGAAGTAAACTTCGAAACAATCTAAATCACAGAAATAAAATCATTCTTTTGTCTTGAGCATCAAAGAAATAAATCGTGAAAATTTTCTAAATTTTTGTCACGACCCAGACCGTCGTGATTGACACCCACACTAACCCTCCGATGGGAGAACCATTAATGCTAATTAGCTAACCAAGAACTACACAACTAAATCAAAACTAAGGCATTTAAATATACAGACGTAGGTTTAAATGACCAAAAGAAATACATAGTTCCCATAAACTCCAAAGGTTTAAATAAACTAGCCAAAATAATGTGTAAGAACAACCCCTAGAACCTGAAAGTCATTGTACTAAAACTCTACTAATGGCAAGTCTAAGAACAAGGGGTACAACCCCGACACTAAACAACACATTAAACAAATAGTCTGAGTCCGAAAAGAATGGACTTAAACAAGGGAGATCTATAGCAGCCTGAAAGAACTGGCTCACCCTTGAATCCGGTCACGCTCAATAGTAAATAGCCGCCTGAAGATGCCCTGTACTAAACAAAGAACAAGCAAGTGCAGTATCAGTACATAACCGCAGTGTACTGGTAGGATCATGCGGCTATCCCAATAAGTGAAACACATGCAAGTAACCACAACATTATAAAATAGGCATATACCGAACATATACAATATTAGTCATCTTTTCAGGATCAATGTAGCATTCCACATTCTCAACAATACACATTGGTTATCATTTTAGAGCAACATGCAGTCTTCCAATATCAATCATCATTAGATATGAACGTAATCATCACAAGTAGATACACAACACAATTCAATAGTCCTCTCACGGAACCCAATTTAATGGTCCTTTCATGGAACCCATACCCAAACTGTTAGTGTATCGGTACGTGGTACCCGATCCAATTTAGTGTGTCGGATCGTGACACCCGTTCTAATGTTTATGCCAGTACGTGGCAACCGATCCCAGTTAGTGTGTCGGATCGTGACACTCGTTCGAATGTTTATGCCGGTACTTGGCAACCGATCCCAGTTAGTGTGTCGAAATGTAACACCCGATCCATTCAACAAGCCACAATCACAATCACAATTACAAGTACATTTTCATAATCATACAATCAAGTCATGATTCATGGCATTCAATTATTCTATTATCCTCATTCACGATTAGTGTGATCAATAATGAACATTCACATACATACATGCATTATAATGAAGCAAGTACAAACATATATCACACAACATGAAATCACAACCATCACCTACCTCGAATCCCCTAAGAAACTTGATTCTTCCCTTTTCGGATTCTTTCGCTTGTTCTTGGTCTACAAACAATCATAATAATGCAAGGATCAATAAACAACACCTAATTACCTAGATTATAAACAATAATATCAATCCTAGGTCAAACCCTTGATTCCCATATCCAAATTAGGGTTTTTCCGCCATAAATTCCAGATCAAAACCCTTCCCCATCGATAATTACCCACTAGTTTACATTTTACGGATCGAAAAAATGGATTCGGGGAGTTAAAACCTTATCTTTAGCCTTAAGAATGGTGAAATAGGTCAAGAAATCGCCTGGGGTCGTCTCCTAGCTCTCAAAGTCGAAACTTGCAGAATAAAATGATTTTGGGGTTTATTTTTGACTTAAATCGCAATTGTCCCGCCACAGCGGTCCTCACCTCGCTACAGCGGCACCGCCCTGGCGGAATAAATCCCTCCACAGCGGCTTGCTCGGAAACAAATTATCGAATTAAGAGCTCCAAACCCCCATTTCACAACACACCTTCATCCCACAATACTCAGACAATACCCGTTCACGCTAAGATCAATTTCAGGAGTTCTACTCGCCCGATTCAATTCGGTAAAGTCGTACGGGTTCCTTAATGTCTTAGCTATCCACTCATGTAATCGCATTCCATATTAAGCCTCTCATTTGTTACCAGATTTCCCTAGGCCTCACTGACTCCGATTTCGTCCAAATTCGGACTAGGCTAGGAATTTTCAAGTTACTACCAAAAAGTTTTCCAGCCCAAAATTTTTACCCATTAGGTTTTCTATAACGACAGGAACAGGTTGTTACAATAGATACCAATTTATCCATCACTCGTCCCCGAGTGACAAACTAGGAGAAAATGGCTAAAGCAAGAATAAAGTAGTGGCTGAATTGTCGAATAACTGGGGATACTTGTCCCACATACTTTTTCTGTCGACTCTGGGCAGCTAGAAGCTTAGCTTGGATACTTCTCACCTTATCCTGAGCATCCTTCACCAAAACAATCCCTAACGATTTTACATCTCTAGTCTCAAACCATCCTATGGGTGATCTACATCCCCTCCCATACAATGACTCAATGAAGTCATCTCAATACTCGAGTGATAAATATTGTTGTATGTAAACTTAACTAACAACAAAAGCGATTCTCAACAACCACCAAACTTGATCGTACACACGTCTGCAACATGTTATCAAGGACCTTGACATAATCACCCGATCGAATCCTTTAGCACTTAAGCATGATAAAATTTCAAATCAATATTCGCTACAATTAGAAGTGAACCTGAACCCACCAACACACACTCATAATACCCAAATAATCATAGTTCTTAACAACATCTCCATCCCACAACATAAATTTCCATGAGCCTAAGTTATAACAAATTTGATCTTTAGACATCAAATACTCATCGAGGGATATGTCCAAACATACAAACCCTCTAACTACACTATCGAATGCTAGATTTAGCTATTGTGATTGTAGATTACCCTTAAGAATAGTAGAATTGGACCCAATGATCCCCACATTCAATCACACATAATCGTTACATGACCTTAACGACAAGATAAATATTAAGATTGTCGGACAACCATGATTACACATGGTAGATCTTCTATAAATTCTCATAAGTAAGGTGGTACATGTAGAACCACTAAAATACTTTAACAACTCCAAGACAACACCAATTATGTCATTCAAAATAAACAAATCTTCCTAATCTTCCCACTCAACCAAGAGAACATCGCAGGATTTGGTACCCCTGATCCACCACTAGGGATCCACCCACAAAAGTGAAAACACACGAGAGCATAACTAGTGAATCATACTCACAATACTAACAACCATCATAACACTCCAACCATTTACCTTATTATAAATCAACACTTTTTAAATGAAACCTTTCTTAGGTACTTAACAATCAATGGTAATAAACTTTATGACTTAACCCAGGTGTAAGTCCTTTCAAATGCTCAAATACTGGGTACAATTGATCATTTCTCACCTTGCCAATTCATACCTTGACAAAAAATATTACCACAAATGTAGACATACAATGAAAAATCTAAATTGTAAATTCAACCCTATAACACAATCCCCTTATCTATCAACACTAGTTTGTATCTTGAAGATTTTTTATGAATTCATGGATCTTCACTTATCATTAATCGCATCTCCATCGATCTTACTATATCCTTCGCTAAACATTCCATCGTACTCATTACTAAACTCAAAAACAAAACCAAAGCACTTATCATCACACTCAAGCTAATGTCTGTACACTATTTTCTCAAGTCCTTTCCAATAGTTTTTAAACAATCTGACGACTTGTGACACTATTACCATAGCCACAACAAAACAAATGAAATCACGCGTCTCTGAACCCAATTATCTACCCCTCTGAAGATATCTCTTTAGCCTTTGCAATCAAATAAAATATTCTTGCTCTCGCCTCTCTCTAAAGGTTGTACTACATCCCACTATTTTTCTTCATCATGACTCTATCTCTTTTAAATTCTATTCGAGTGGTGTCCCACCATCTCTTAAAACTTTACATACAGCCATGTTACTCACCAAATATTAGAAAACCACAACCTTAGATACCCGCAAGTCGTAATTACTATACAAAATTTGCTTAACCAACAATCTTATTATATAGTTGTATCCCATCACAATCCATCACGAACTCTTATTACCATTACGCTTAGTCAGCCTTGACTATCACTACGAAGTCAACCTTTTCATCGACACGACACCTCAAACTCAGGTAAACTCATCAAATTCAAAGGACTAACCCAATTTTATACATTTTCTTACTAAAATACTTTAATTTCCTTCACCCAAATATACTCAATGGAACTTTCCTTATCCATAAGCTTGTCATTCTGGTATCAATCCACCTCTTCATGGCTTAAGATAAAATCACCAGCCTTCATACTACCAGCCTTCTTCTTAACAAACAAGATAGGAGCACCCCGCAGGGAAACACTAGGACGGATGAAACCTTTATCAAGAAGCCCTTGGATTTGAGCTTTAAGCTCTCTCAATTCTGCCAGAGTCATGCGATAAGGAGGAATGGGGAAGGGGGAGTGCCAGTTTCCAAGTCAATGTAGAAATCTATATCTCTATCCGGAGGCATACTAGGCAAATTAGTAGGAAACACTTCTCTAAATTCTGACACCACATGAATACTTAATAGAGAGAGATTAACCTCAACATCCCGAATATGAGCCAATTACGCCAAACAACCCTACCCCACCAGTTTCCTACCCCGCATGAAAGATATCACCTTAGCTGACTTAAGCTTGTACCCTCTTTTCACTCTAACCTTTCCCTACCCGGGATCTCTAGAGGTACCGACTTAGCATTACCATTAAACACAACATAATAGGGGGACAACAAAGTCATGCCTAAGATTATATCAAGTCAGTCATATCCAGCATAACCAAATCAGCCCAAATCTGAAAATCCATAAGCACAACAGGACAACACGATATACATGGGTGACTATGACTGACTCTTCAACTGGGGTGGAAACATGGATGGGGGCATCAAGTATATCACAAATCATATAAAATTCCAAGGCAAATCGCACGAACACATAAGAATAAGTAGAACCCGGTTCAAACAACACATTAGCCATCCGGTCACAAATAATAATAGTACTTGTGATCACTGCATCAGATCCTCAACCTCGATCTTTCCCGAAAAGGCATAAAAATGAGCCCTGTCATCTTGACGGGCAACCTCCTTGTCTGGCTGCACTGCTTCTCTACTTGCATCACCAATTCCCCGGCCTCCACAACCTTTCTGATTTCCTCCTCATATGCCCAGGTTCTCCACAATTTTAACACACTTAATAACTTAACCAAGTAAGCATTGTTGCTATTGTAGTAGTCGTATCATGACTCTCTTTGATATACAATCAATCCAGGAAATCATAGTGTAGATTCTAACCTCAATTGACATAACTTAATTTCATCATTCGCTAAACAACCCATACATGTTATGACAACAATACTAAATGCATTTTCCAAAGTAATGGTGTTCATTATCTAACCGTCCCTTACCAAAACTTCTTGAATATTGTCACTTATAAACTTGAATCTGCAATTCTGACCTTAATCCATTCACAAGCGACGATAGTAGCTAGCGAACCCAACAAAACTCTCAATTTCAATCAGAGAATTAGGTCGGACCCAATTCCTGACTGCTTCAATCTTTTGGGGATCTACCATTACCCCTTCCCTTAAAACTACATGCCCCAAAAAGGCAACATAAGTCAACCAAAAATTCACACTTAGAAAATTTCGCATACAACTTTTGTTTCCCAAGAACACCCAGAATAATACGAGGATGGTCGGCATGCTCTTCCTCACTTTTCGAATAAACCAAAATGTCATCAATAAATACTATAAAAACGAACCAAGAAATGGTTTGAACACACCATTCATCAAACTCACGTAAGCTTCAGGCGCATTAGTCAACCCAAACGACATAACTAGAAACTCATAGTGCCCATAGCGGGTCCTAAATGCCATTTTTGGTATATCTTCATGCCTAATATTTAACTGATGGTAACCATACCTTAAATCAATCTTAGAGAAAACTGATGCACCCTGCAACTGCTCAGAAGATCATTTATTCGAGGCAGCAAATACTTGTTTCGAACGGTAACCCTATTCAACTGTCGGTAGTCTATACACATCCTCTCTTGCTAGTGATGGTGTTACCACATTTGTTGCTCTAGTTCGGACCATAGAATGAAGGAGGAAATATACCAATTTGTATCACCCAGATACCAATTAGATTCAAGTCATAACACGAAGGAGTAGAAAAAAAGTGAGTTTTTCCTAAAGTCTTATAGCCTCTCGAACAAAAGTACAGACGTATTTGTACAGTTTCGCAAGACTCTACTAGAATTGTTTTAGTACAATGAGATCAACGAACCTGACTCTGATACCAACTTTGTCACGACTCAGACAATCGTGATTGGCACCCACACTAACCCTTTGGTGGGAGAACCATTAATACTAATTAGCTAACCAAGAACTATACAACTAAATCAAAATTAAGGGATTTAAAGATACAGAAGCAGGTTTAAATGACCAAAAGAAATACAGAGTTCCCATAAACTCCAAATGTTTAAATAAACTAGCCAAAATAATGTGGAAGAACAACCCCTAGAACCTGAAAGTCATTGTACCAAAACTCTACTAACGATAAGTCTAAGAACAAGGGGTACAACCCCGACACTAAACAACACCTTAAACAAATAGTCTGAGTCTGAAAAGAGTGGACTTAAACAAGGGAGCTCCATGACAGCCTAAAAGAACTGGCTCACCCTTGAATCCGGTCACACTCAATAGTAACATAGCTGAGGTCTATCAATAGCCACCTGAAATGGCCTGTACTCAACAAAGAAAAAACAAGTGCAGTATTAATACACAACCACAATGTACTGGTAGGTTCACGCGGCTATCCCAATAAGTGAAACACATGCAAGTAACCACAACATTATAAAACAGGCATATACCAAACATATACAATATTAGTCATTTTTTCAGGATCAATGTAGCATTCCATGTTCTCAATAATACACATCGGTTATCATTTTAGAGCAACATACAGTCTTCCAATATCAATCATCATTAGATATGAATGTAATCATCACAAGTAGATACATAGCACAATTCAATGGTCCTCTCACGGAACCCAATTCAATGGTCCTCTCATGGAACCCATACCCAAATTGTTAGTGTACCGGTACATGATACCCGATCCAAGTTAGTGCATCGGATCGTGACACCCGTTCCAATGTTTATGTCGGTAAGTGGCAACCGATCCCAGTTAGTGTGTCGGTCGTGACACCCGTTCCAATGCTTATGCCGGTATGTGGCAATCGATCCCAGTTAGTGTATCGGAATGTAACATCCGATCCATTCGACAAGCGACAATCACAATCACAAGTACATTCTCATAATCATACAATCAAGTCATGATTCATGGCATTCAATTATTCAATTATCCTCATTAACGATTAGTGTGATCAATAATGCAATATTCACATACATATATGCATTATAATGAAGAAATTACAAACATATATCACACAACATGAAAGCACAACTATCTCCTACCTCGAACAAAACTTGAATCCCCTAAGAAACTTGATTCGTCCCTTTTCAAATTCTTTCCGCTTGTTCTTGGTCTACAAACAATTATAATAATCCAAGGATCAATAAATAACACCTAATTACCCATTTTATAAATGATAATATCAATCATAGGTCAAACCCTTGATTCCCATATCCATATTAGGGCTTTTTGCACCATAATTTCCAGATCAAAACCCTCCCCCATTGATAATTACCCACTAGTTTACATTCTACGGATTGAAAAATGGATTTGGGGAGTTAAAACCTTTCCTTTAGCCTTAAGAATGGTGAAAAATGGTCAAGAACTCGTCTGGGGTCATCTCCTAGCTCTCAAAGTTGAAACTTGCAGAATAAAATGATTTTGGGGTTTATTTTCGACTTAAATCACGATTATCCCGCCATAATGGTCCTCACCCCCGCTATAGCGGCCCCGCCCTGGCGGAATAAATCCCGTCACAGCGGCTTGCACTTAAACAAAATGTCGAATTAAGAGCTCCAAACCCCCATTTCACAAAACACCTTCATCCCACGACATTCAAAAAATACCCGTTCACGCTAAGATCAATTTTGGGAGTTCTACTCGCCCAAATTCAATTTCGTAGAGTTGTACGAGTTCCTTAATGTCTTAGTTATGCACTCATGTAATCGCATTCCATATTAAACCTCTCATTTGTTAACATATTTTTGTAGACCTCACTTACTCCAATTTTGTCCAAATCTGGACTAGGCTAGAAAATTTCAAGTTACTACCAAAAAGTTTTTCGGCCCAAAATTTTCCCCGTTGGCTTTTCTATAACGACGAGAATAGGTCATTACAATTTTGGAAAAAGATATTCAGAAGCATATATCTACATCATAAGAGAAATTGTTAACAAAAACAAATGAATTTAGACTACATCATGTTAATTTCATATATTGGAGAATTACATACTAATTAATATATTAAGCAAAAAATTAATTATTATATTATCAAAATTATTTTCCTCAAGTACTCGAGGTTATGGATATACGCTCTTAGGATAGATGATTTACTTTATCAGAATAGTGGTACCTCATATTCCACTACACTTCGAACTCACTCAACCATAACAAATCACACAAAAATTTTAAAATGCAAGAAGAAGAAGAGTAGAAGATAAAAAAAAATTATGGTTGAAAAATGAGAGGAATCCCCTCTATTTATAGTCAACAAAGGGTAGTATGAACAAGTGCGTTTTTGTGTCTTATCTAAAAAGTCACGACCTTTCCGACAAGTTACAACTTATTAAAAAAGTCACAACTCATTGAAAATGTCACAACTCATCAAAAAATCACAACCCTTTGAAAAAAGGTACAACGTATCAGAAAAGTCACAACTGATCGAAGAAGTCACAACTTATTGAAAAAGTCATAACTCTTTGAAAAAGTCACAACTCATCAAAAAATCACAACCCTTTGAAAAGAGTCACAATTTATCGAAAAAGTCACAACCTAAGTTAGGGATATTATAGTAATTTAACATTCAAGTTAGGAATTCATGATTTTAAGGTTATATATATAACATGAAGCAAATTATGCAATTACTCTCAAAAGCATACTAAAGCATGTTCATCAATCATCTCATGAAGTCAAATAGGTAATTCATACTAAATGCACAACAACATGAGAAACACATAAATCTTGAAAACTCATTTTTTTTTTATCCCTAATCATGAATTTCTCAAGAACATGCATAACATAAGGAGATCATGGAAATTTCTAAAACACACATGACTCCAAATCATAAAACAAGCCAAGATGAACTCTTTGTCTCAAGCTAGAATAGGAATAGAAGAAAGAGATGAGGATATTGGGACACTCAACCACTTTGCTATCTAAGAACATAATTTCCCCCTTGGGAGAAAACCCCCTACTAAAACCTCAAGTACTACTTCCTTTAAACAATCCCAAAGCATAACCAAAAACTCATAATAACCTTATTGAGTTCTAAAATCAATAAAGGTCTAAAAACAATGCATCCCAACCTTACCAACTCCACTCAAGATCTCATATGAGCCTACAAAACTGGGACTAAACTTCCCAAACTCAATACATCTCTCATGGTGAGAATTTCAAGCTAACCCATATCATGAACATCAAGAACACTTAACGACCTTGCTATCTAAGCATATCATCTTCCCCTTGGGAGTAAGCCTATACAGACTCTTCTAAACATCTTCTTTTTCAATTCTAAGGTTGGAGCAAGTCAATTCTAAACCATGGTGAACTGTACTACTACCTTTCCTTTTATAAGAGTCTACTAATTACCACCTCTAGGTATTATCTAAGCACTCTACTCATAATGACCATACTTACGATCAATCTTAATAAGGTAACTAACTCTTTGAAGTTGGTCAACACCTAAACATATTTCCCTCACCTTAGCTAGGTGGTACATTCAACCCTCAAGTCAACTTTTAAGACAAAACATAATCCAAACCCAGGACATAGACTTTTCCCCCCTTTCCATTCATGGATAGGCTCATTCGGGAACTAACCATTTGACTATACGGGTTTTACACATAGGAACACAACAATAATACTACTAATCCATCCTAAGGATATCATCTAAATCTAGAAAATCAAGCCTTACCTAGTCACATAGTCATAATTGGCATCACAACCAACCTTTTCTCGCTCACTCCTTGTAGCATGGGCTCTTTGTGTAGTCATATCTTGAAGACCATCAAATAAGGAGAAAGACCTTGTAGAGTTAAACTCTATGGCACGACTTAGAGAATGAAAAAGTGAGATTTCCTAATCATTTTATAGCCTCTCATTCATAAATGTGGTGCGCTTCACACTATGAACAAGACTCTACTAGACGTGGCTTATAAGACATCATCCTAGAAACATTCTAAACCTTGTGCTCTAATTACAAAGTTTGTCACAACCCAGGAGTGCCCCCTAGATGTGATAAGGCGTACTCAACCCCGAAAGGTCTCATTCAAGCCCCTTAGCATTTCATAACATAAGGTAAAAGAAAGAATGCGGAATTTAAAACTTTATTCATACAATCAAAGTCTTTTATAAAAGTAAGCGGAAGGCTAAACTTGTCTCAATTAGCCATATATACAATCTTTGAATCAAATAGGGACACAACCCTTACTACATAGTTTGAAAATGAAATACTAGAAATAAATTAGAAATGACTCATACGTCCTCGAATCATGAGGACTCACCACAAGCTAGGAGAATAGTCGATCCAAGCTTGACCAAAAGAAGTCGCCTTAAGAATCGGACCCTACACTTGTAGAAAAATATAGGAAAATATGGGTTAGTAAAAAAATGCACGAAGTATGATAGCCATGCATAAAAACCTTGAAAACATGCTAAAAAGGACATTTTAGTTGAAAACCATGCACTCCACCAAGTTTGAAAATTATCATGAACTTTAGTATAAAAGCATAAGTCATAAGCATATTCAACATATAGATCATCATAGCAAAATAGAACCATCTCATAAGTAACCCTAAGTTATACTTGTGCAATGCATAGATAAGATCCCATAATCCCATCTATACTAAGTACCACTTTTAGGCCACCATAATCATACTTACCATTCCTTGAACTCATCCTTTATTCATAGTCATAGACAATGAACCATTCATCTTTAATAAGTCATATCAAGGAAAGCAACTCATAGCAACAATCCACATTAAGCAAACTTCATTTCATAACCATCATAACATAAAAGGAACACACCATATCTACTCTCAACGCCTACTTGTGCTATGCATGGATGAAATCCAATACCCACACACACTAAGTAGTGCATTCTTGAGAAGCCATAGTTCATAATCATTCATTATGGGGGTAAGCCGTAATCGACATAGACCATGTGAGCAAATCATGGAATCCGGTGTTACCCACACTGAAAATGGTGTCCTACTTGCCTAAGGTAGAACCATTAACTTATATTAGGTGGATCCACTAGCTAAAGACCTATGTGGGCACACAGTTATGGTATAGGGAGATTGCTACTAGATACCCCGCCTCAACTCACGTATGGGCATCCATCTCAAGAGATTGCTACTAGAAATCCCGCCTCAACTCACGTATGAGTTTCCATCTTAATCTATATCCACTCGGTGCTTAGCATTATTCCCCACGCAGTACTTAACATTTCATTACTTGAGTTCATTATTATGGGAGAAATGGGATATGAAGATTTGATGAGTCTGAGATTTGGACTCATTTAGGGCTTTGTTTTGATAGATTTTGTGTCCTCAAATGCTTAATTTGTGCCATAAACTGATGATAAATCCTTGATTTTCAGGTACATGGATTGAGGACCAAAGAAAGGACACCAACATGCAAAAAGGAACAAAACAACTGAAGAAGTGAAGAAAGGCAAGCCTAGTGATCGCAAAGGGCATTTGGCGAATCACCGAGTGGCTATCAGACCACCTAAAGTTCCAGTGTGCCAAGCCCTGAAGGAAAGAACCCATTTGGCGAAGAAAAGGAGCAGTCGGTGGGTCGTCCAGTAGTTCTGCGAAGCCAAGATAGATCGCCCAAAGTTACATACCTTGAGAATGCTGAATGTCAAGGCGAAAAGGTGATGGAAGAGATCAAAGGGCGGCTCGCCGAGTGGTTCGACGAGCCCGACTTACTTCGCCAAGTGGCCCTTTGTGGCTTATTCTCGGTGACTATAAATTACATTTTGAACATAATTTAGTATCGAATTTTTATCTTGGACATAAAATTTGCAATACATTTTATTCTTAAAGAATTTTCTAAGGAGATTTGAGACTAAATTTGGAGATTTTGCAAGTGGGTTTCAAATTTTCTTCGAATTGGAGCATTGTAAATCTTGAATTCCTCTTACCCAATTGATGGCTAATCAATTTGTAACAATTTTTATGTTTTTATGATGTTCGGCAAAAACCCTAATTCTTGGGGTGTGATCATGTGATTATGGGCTGAATTAATTTATGGGTATTGCTAATTACTAGTTTAAATGCTATTTAAAAGTAAGTTTAATCACTAATCGTGATTTAATTTAAGAATTGTAGTTGCAAATGTAGTTCTATATTTGTGTTCTTGGCTTGCTCGAGGGAGAGGTTTTAGAACTAAGATTATTGATTGATGGTCTGTAGGTATTGGGTTGATCTGGGTTTAGCGAGAGAGAGTGAATCCTAAATCCAATCCCACACATTTAGCTCGAGAGAGTGAATGAATTAAGGTGTGGGCTGGTCTTCATTGTCGTGCTTGCTGATGTTCGAAAGAAATCACATGATTCAGGGTAGTTGTTCGAGAGAAAACTATCTCCCTTATAGTCTAACCTACTCACTGATATTTAGCTATTTACTAGTAGTTGCAATTACCCATATGTCTATATTTGCCTATAATTGATCACATCCCTTGAACCTATCTCCTTATTGTTATTTCAAATCATTTGAGATTGTTGTAGTTGATAATTACAATCAAATCCCCCCATTTGACATTCGTGTCACCCCTTTAGTTTGATGTCTTTTTTCGATAATGTGTATTCCTATGGCTGATTAGACCGTATGCATACTTCTTAATCGAATTTAAAACATGTATCGCTCCCTGTGAGATTTGACCCCAACTCATTTAGTTGGGTTTTATACCGATTTATGATCGTTGACACTTAGAATTGGAAGAAATGTCTTTGAAACATTATTAATCAAAATGGCATCGCTGCCGGGGAGTGGTGTTGTTTTAAACTCTTTTGGTGATGTTGAATTGTGTTCTTTAGCCATAGTTGAATCTACTTACTTCTAGTTTTGGTTTTGTGTTGCTCATGTCAAAATAGAGAAGCAAATGAGCATCAACAGGAGTAATGGTAGCCATGTGGGCCACCAAGATGACATCGGGATACAC
The DNA here is from genome assembly GCA_036250505.1 of Solanum acaule. NCBI lineage: Eukaryota > Viridiplantae > Streptophyta > Magnoliopsida > Solanales > Solanaceae > Solanum > Solanum acaule. Next base: position 79,148 of record JAJOOR010001568.1, on the reverse strand, counting down.
AATGATGTCAATGAACTTAATGTGAACCAACCAAACCAAATGGGTGGTGTTGGTGCCATTTGTTTACCTCCGGCGGAAGGAAATGTTGTGTTTCACATCACGAGCACCATGTTGCAGCTCCTGCAACTAAATGGTTTGTTTGGTGGTTTGGCTCATGAGGATCCCCATGAGCATATCAGGAATTTCATTGATGTCTGTGGACCGTTCTCCTTTAAGAACATATCTCAAGAATATGTCCGGCTAAGGTTGTTCCCATTTTCTCTTATGGGCAAGGCAAGCAAGTGGTTGGCTGAGTTGCCAAGAGATTCTATCACTTCATGGGACGAACTTATTGCCACATTCTAGGTGCGATTCTTTCCCCTTTCGAAGATGATGAATCTTCGGAAGAACTTCCAAAGCTTCAAGCGTTTGGAAGGTGAGCCAATCCATGAGACTTGGCTGAGGTTTAAAAAGATGGTGTTGCAATGCCCAACTCATGGATTGCCCGATAATGTACTGCTGCAATACTTCTACAGAAGCCTCGATTCAGTGAAAGAGGGAGTGGTTGATCAACTTTCTCCGGGAGGTTTAATGCAACAACCTTATGCAATAGTACCCCAACTCATTAATGGCATGAACAAGATTAACCGGGCATGGTACACCCGCGAAGACCAAGTCTCTCCTCTTACCTATAAACTGACAAATGAGCATATCAAAAAAGATCAAGAGAGAGACCAAAACATGGCAAAGATGATGACCCAACTTGACATCTTGGCCAAGAATGTCATGGGTGATGGTACAAGGAGTGTTAATGTTGTTTGTGTTGGTGGTGTAAACCCTGAGAAGGCCAAATTTGAAATAGTGTACAATGAGGAAGTGAACTTCCTAGCCAACCAAGGAGGAGGTTATCGTGCAAACTACCCAAGGCCGGGTGGTAATCAAGGTTGGAATAGAAATAAGTGTTGGAGAGACCGTGACAGAGAGTGGCATGATCGTAACGCCTATTGTAAGGAAAGAGAAGGGGAGAAGGATAGGTATGTGCCTCCCCATGAGCGTCAAAAGCCCAAAGATTCTGAGGGTGGCCGTACGGAAGACATGCTCTCACACATTCTTAACAAGGTTGAAGGGTCCGATAAAGTGTTGAAGGAAATGAAGGAGGATCTATCGACTCTCAACCAGACGGTGACCTCTCATTACGTCTCTATCAAGCAGCTAGAGACCTAAATGGGTCAAATTTCTTCTCATATAAAACCAAGACAACAAGGGGGGTTGTCTAGTGATAGTATGGCACACCCCAAGAATGAAGCTTGAATGGGTATTTGCGTCGTGCCACAACGTTAACTAAGGCGCTTCTTGGGAGGCAACCTAATTTTTTAATGTTTTAATTTTTGATTTTTAATAATGGGTGTTGATTGTGCAGGTTGAAAAGTGGAGTGTGTTTGAGAATGTGCAGGTTGGCGAGCTAAGAGTCTAGTCGGCAACTCGTCGAAGAGGTCGGCGAGCCCGACTTGGACCACCATTGGACCAACAAAAATCAAAGGTGGAAGTCTGTAAAACTTGGCGGGCCAATGGATGAATCGGCGAATCACCGAGCAGGTCGACGACCTGATTTTGTTCACCGTTTGGACCCCCAAATTACTGGAGGTCCTGTAAAACTTGGCGAGGTAAGTCACCACTCGGCGCATCGCCGAGTGTTTTGGCGTGGTCGGCTAACACCGCCAAAAGGGATGCGAACTGAAATGTTTTAAAAGGACAAACGGTTTAAAAATTCAAAATCTTTCATATTCCCTCATTTAAACCCCGTACTCTCTCACCCGCACTCTAGATTTTCCATATTTTCCTATTGTTATCACTTTTTGTTCTTGATCTTGTGTTTGGATTTGGATTACATTGTCGCCTAGCATTTCAAATTCTTCATTCGGCTTAAAAGTTGATTTTTCGAACCCCAAAATCTTGATTAGTGGTTGAACTCAAATGCATTTGGTAAAATTTTGTTGTTGTGTGCTGGGCCTATGTTGGAATTATATTTCATGTGTTGGTTTGCGTGTTTTTAGTTTTGAAAATATGCCTATTTGCTTAAAATAATGATTCCCTGAGTTTTGTGTATTAAAATTGATCATAAATTGTTGGGTTGCGGTTAATTTATGTTGGGTCTAGTTGGGTGAAGTCTGAGTAACCCCCAATTGCGCTAAATGACGTACTTTACCCAATGATAGAGCATTTGACGTCATTCTTAAGGGCAAAAATCGTCAAATGGTCAATTTTGGCCAAATTAGGGGAAGTATGAGTACCCCAGAGACATAGGTATTATGGGTCTTGTGTGAATTGCATAATGTGTGTGTTTGATTTTATTTTCGAAGGATGTGGGCTTGAATTTGGAAAACGGAGTTGAAATTTGGCACATTGGGCAGTTCGGCGAGCTGGGTCAAGCTCGTAAAACGGTTTGGCGGTTTGCCAACATCCCCCTTGATCGCCTTTAATTTTGTATTTTGTCTTAGTTGGAATCTGTAACTTTTGGCGGGAAGCCTGAGCTCGCTGAATGTTTCATTTGATCTCCCTTTTCTGTGCCCCTAACCCCTGAATGTTAATTTCGGCGGGCTAGTCTAAGCTTGCCGAGTGATGTCGGCGATTCGCCGAAGGGCCCTGCACATCGCCGACTTGTCATTTTTCTGGAAAATTTTCAAGCCAATCCTTTCGACGAGCCCGATTTGGCGACTCGTCGATCAGTTCAACGAGTCTTTCCGCAACCTTAAATGCTGGAACTTTTCTTGAATGATTTCTAACTCTTTTTATGCGTATTGCAGATATGGCTAGAGCCAAAGTACCGGGACAAGACATGTCTCCCCGTAAATGGGAAAGGGAATCGTCATCAATGAGGATGCAGCGACATCCAAAGTAAAGGCAACTAAACTTCCTATTACAGGTGGGAAAGGCAAAAGAAAGGGCAAGGCGCCCGCAACTGCATCTCCAGAGGTCAGTTCCGACAGTGAGGGAGTCTATGCGACTCACCTCACCACTTCTGAAAGTGAGGGGAACACCAGGATCCTCAGGCTGTTATCTTTGAGCCTGAGGATGATCAGTTGTTATTGGCCTAGAGAGCTAAAATACGCTCCAAGAGGATACATGATCCATCTAGGATCTGGGTGCCTGAGACCACTACTCTTTCTCCTGTTCCAGATCAGGCTGTGGTCCCAACACCACCTACACAGGGTCCTCCTCCTCGGTCGCTCAACAGATTAAAGGCTGAGGGACTGAGCACTATCATTAAAGAGACGAGGTTATTTATAGATGGAGTGATAGACCAGTACCTTAAAATACGGTAGACCCTAAAGTCCCACAAGTTTGAGATCTTTACTAAACCCCAGGGCTCTTATATTCCTAATTGGGTCCGAGAATTCTGCACTGCCTATGGAGCTTTAGTGCCACATGGGAAGAAGAAGGCTGCCACTTTCAACCCAGTCGACTATGTAGTTGTCAGGTAAAAGAAGGTGAAGTGTGACAGTGATGATATAAACATTTTGTTGAAATGCACTGAAAACATTACAGATGACTACCAATACATGATCAAGCCAAAATCCTTAGATGGCATGAAGAAGTGGCTGGCTCCTCTCCTTTCAGATGGTACTCCTAAGTGGATTGAGGCTGGGGTGCCCATAGAGAAGAAATATCTAAATATGGCGACGAGCTTCTGGTTTTGGTTTATTAGCAGCACAATCATGCCGTCCTAGAATGAGTCTATCCTTCGCCACATGAAGGCGGCTTGTCTTGGTTCTATCATTGATGGGACGAGCCTTAACTTAGGTATCATCATTGGACAAGAGATGGCCATGAGGGCCAAGTAGCCCCAAACATCTCTCCCTTTCCTGATGTTGATCATCGAATTGTACAAACGAGCCCGTGTGCCTTGTGATGAAAAGAAGGACATGGAAGTGATTTCCCACCTCCTTTACCAACATCTGGCGGATTGATACTGAGTATTTGAAGGATGAGGCTGAGAAGAATAAGGCAGCCATGGTAGATATATCCCCGACTGTTGATATTGAGACACTATATGCAGAGGCAGTATTGCCTACTCCGGTCTCTAGGCCTTCATGTATTTCTAGCTCTGCCCCTTTCATGACTCCGAGTTCTTCTGTTGCTGCCTTGCCTCCTAAGTATGCTGCTAGTACTACTTCCCGACCTCCACTCACCCATGCCATATTGCTATGTATGGGGCACCTATCCCATTCTGCTGATGTACGTGCCTCCAGGCTAGAGGCTATAGTACCTAGGATGATTGAGAGAGCCCTCACATCAGTTGTGACACCTCTTAGAAAGTCTATTGATGCCCTCACGACAAGGATAAAGGTGTGTGAGAGAGATCAGGGAGCCACTCATGAGGTGACGACCTTGAAGACCACAATTGCTGAGTTTAGAAAGGATGTGGACTAGCTGAAGTCCACAGATATGTCGATGATTTTTGGGACCGTGGAGATCCCTGATGACTTGGACACAGGTATACCAGCTTATTCTGATGTGCCTTCGGCTACCACCAGAGATGAGGTTAGAGTAGAGGATGTGGCTGCAGAGTCTGAGGCTGAGACTGATGAGAAGGATCTCGGTATCCAGGAGGAGACTACATATGAGGGCGTGACTGAGGTTGAGGAGGAGGCTATGGTGCATTCAGCCATTCAGCCTTCGTTGAGGGAGACTTCCATGACAGGCTCTAGTGGAGACAGTGTTGCTGTTACCCCGGGCACTGATGCCTAAGATCAGAGTGTGACCCCGGGCATTGATGCTCTGACAAACGGAGCAACTATGTAGACATGATCATTTTTTACCTCCATCTATGTTATTTTTGTGATTTTTGTGTTGTTAGTTGCATTAGAGGATAACTGTTTTTCTTTTGTGGGTGGGGTGAGGTATTTTCATACCTACCTCTTGTGTTTTGATTTTGTTTGTGAATATTGGTGAATTTGGGTTTTGTGGTCTATATATGTAATTTAATTTCAAATTTTGTGGATGTTTTAGCTTGTGGCTCCTTGTTTTGAATGGAAATGCTTTTGACCAATTTTGAAAAATTTGTGCCACCTCTTTTGTGTATGAATATGGATGTTCTTGTGTAAATTTGAGTATCGGTTATGATCAATACCAATGACTTAAATAGTGCTCTTAATCGAACAAAATAAATGTGCGTCTACGATGAGGCCAAATAAAGTTGCATAGACAATGTGTGAATTTTTTGCATCTCGTTGTGACTAGCCGATTATCGAATGAGTCTTGTGATGAACATTGCACACTAGCTAGAAAGTGTGGAGTCTCGTTTGATATTGGTGTCGTTGCCTTGTGTGTTGAGATTACTCTGAACCATTGTGTGATGACACCTAGAATTTACCCCATTAGTCCGGTTGACTAAGTGATGCAAGAACTTGAAATGATCTTAGGCAACAATTTTAAAGTGTGAAACAATTTGAGATTATGCCTCTTTTGTGGCCAACCTTGTGAGATGTGTGAACCTTGCTTGAACCCCTTGATCCATATCCCTTTTCTTGGAAGAAACTTGAACAATTGTGATCCCTCTTTATCCATGCACCCATAACTCTCATGAAGTGTGGTTTGTTTGAATAACCAACTTAGACCAAAAGCCTAGGTTGGGGGTGTGGTGAAAAGAGAAGGAAAACCAAGAAGTGTAAAAAATTCCCCCCTTTGAAAATGGTTTGAAAAAGATGGAACCCCTCTATGTAAAAAAAAAAGAGGAAAGAAAAGAAGCAAAGAAAAAGTTGTGAAATAAGTGATGAAACTTGCAAAAGAAATGGGGTATCCGGAAATCCTTGTGAAAGTGAATAATGGGGTGGATTATGAGCATGTTTCAAATGTTAAAGAAAAGGAGAAATGTGATGTTCAGGCCACACTTCATGAGGGTAAAATCCACTGAGCCTAAATGACCATACATTTACACTTAGCCCCATTAAAAGCCTTGAAAAGACTTTTGTGATCTTGAGTGAGCTGAAATGAGTGTTGATTGGAAAATAAGGGTAAACCTATGGGTGAAGTCATGCATGTGTTCATCTTTATGAGTGTGAGAGTCGTATGTGATCCCAGAACTATAAATGGTTGAAGAACTGTGTGTGAATATGGAATCATCCTTTGTGTGAGGGCATTTGAGTACCTTTGTTGAGCTTGAACTTGCATTTGAAACAAGTATTGTGAACTTGAGCATCTTTGATAATGGCGAGCCACAATTTGAATCTTTGAGTGCACAATTGATCATTGCATGAGTAAATTGAACCTTGATGTGTGCATTCATGTTGACTCTTATGTAGCACTGTTTCAGACATCCTTTTTGAACTTCTGAACTTGAGTTTTACTTGAGGACAAGCAAACATTTAAGTTGGGGGTGTTGATGAGTCCAAGATTTGGACTCATTTAGGGCTTTGTTTTGATAGATTTTGTGTCCTCAAATGCTTAATTTGTGCCATAAACTGATGATATATCCTTGATTTTCAGGTACATAGATTAAGGAACAAAGCAAGGACACCAACATGCAAAAAGGAACAAAACAACTGAAGAAATGAAAAAAGGCAAGCCTGGTGATCGCCAAGGGAGTTTGGCGAATCGCCGAGTGGCTATCAGACCGCCTAAAGTTCCAGTGTGCCAAGCCCTGAAGGAAAGAACCAATTCGGCGATGAAAATGAGCAGCCGGCGGATTGCCGAGTAGTTTCGCAAAGCCAAGATAGATCGCCCAAAGTTACAGACCTTGAGAGTGCTGAATGTCAAGGTGAAAAGGCGATGGAAGAGATCAAAGGGCGGCTCACCGAGTGGTTCGGCGAGCCCGACTTACTTCGCCGAGTGGCCATTCGTGGCTTATTCTCGGTGACTATAAATTACATTTTGAACATTGATTTAGTATCAAATTTTTATATTGGACATAAAATTTGCAATACATTTTAGTCTAGAACAGTTTTCTAAGGACACTTGAGGGTTCTGAGACTAAATTTGGAGATTTTGCAAGTGAGTTTCGAATTTTCTTCGAATTGGAGCATTGTAAATCTTGAATTCCTCTTACCCAGTTGATGGCTAATCGATTTGGTAATATTTTTTATCTTTTTATGATGTTCTATTAAAACCCTAATTCTTGGGGTGTGATCATGTGATTATGGGCTGAATTCGTTTATGGGTATTGCTAATTACTAGTTTAAATGCTATTTAAAAGTGAGTTTAATCATTAATCGTGATTTAATTTAAGAATTGTAGTTGCAAATGCAGTTCTCTATTGGTGTTCTTGGCTTGCGAGAGAGAGAGGTTTTAGAACTAAGATTATTGATTGATGGTTTGTGGGTATTGGGTTGATCTGGGTTTAGCTTGAGAGAGTGAATCCTAAACCCAATCCCACACATTTAGCTCGAGAAAGTGAATGAATTAAGGTGTGGGTTGGTCTTTATTGTCATGCTTGTTGATGTTCGAAATAAATTACATGATTCGGGGTAGTTGTTCGAGAGAAAACTATCCCCATCATAGTCTAGCCTACTCACTGATATTTAGCTATATACTAATAGTTTCAATTACCCATATGTCTATATCTGCCTATAATCGATCACATCCTGAGAACCTATATCCCTATTGTTATTTAAAATCATTTGAGACTGTTTGTAGTTGATAATTACAACTAAATCCCCCCATTTGACATTCGTGTCACCCCTTTAATTTGATATGTCTTTTTTTGATAATGTGTATTCCTATGGCTGATTAGACCGCATTCACACTTCTTAATAGAATTTAAAACATGTACCGCTCCCTGTGGAAATGTCTTTGAAACATTATTAATCAAGATTGCTACTAGATACCCTGCCTCAACTCACGTATCGGCATCCATCTCAAGAGATTGTTACAAGAAACCCCGCCTCAACTCACGTATGAGTTTCCATCTTAATCAATATCCATCTCAACCCAACATCATTCATAAGATAGCTTATAGATTCAATAGGTGAGAATAGCCTTTCAATCCTAAGAATCCCCATATTGTGAGAGAAACTTCCACAACATGTCATCTTCATTCGTATGTGTATAATCGAGAATAGCCTTTTAATCAACACATCATCATTATCATAATCATAGAAACTTCATTCATAAGTGTGTGTGTGTGTGTGAGAATAGCCTTTACTCTCAATGTGTTCATAAAACATATACATAAATCTCATAATCATGCATAATTCTCATAAATTACCCTTCAAGGACCATAGATCATGGTTCATCAACACATCTAGAATTACTACATTAGACATATATAATAACATATTTCAAGTAATCAATTCATTACATTCATAATTCTATAACATTCTACTTGCATCAATCAATATCCACACTTTAAGATCCAATTTGAGAAAATAGGGTAATTCATGGATTCTTGAGGAATTCAACTTAAAATCATGTAAAATCCTCAATATATCCATAAACAAATATAATTCAACCTTTAAAAATGAATTTGAAAGGAATCCATGAGATTGAAGTCAAACCTTAACTTTTGGGTTTTCTAGCTTTGAAATTAGGGGTTTTGAAGGGGCTCCATGGGTGAAGTCTACCCATAGATGAAGAGTTACCATACCTTATTGAAGATTTTCCACGAATTTGAGGAGAAAAGCTTAATTCTTCAACCCTAGCTTCACCTTTCTTCTTCTTCTTCTTCCTTGGAATTCTAGAGAGAGGATTTTGTGAAAAGTTGGTTATGGATTTTGGTATTTATGAGGTGAATGGGTTGGTTAATGACTTAAAAGTCTTATATAGGTGAATTAATACTATACAAAATGACTCCACTTAATACTAACTAAAAAGGAAATTACCTAAAGACCCCTAGCCTTGTCCGACTTAAGACAGTCCCCCAGGTCCCATCCACGACCACTACCTATGGGGCGTGGACTGACCCACGGCCCATACTGGTGGGGCGTGGGTTGGGGACTGGGACTTCACACTTGACCCTTGACCCACGAAGCTCCACCCATAGATAGTGGACCACCCTACGGGGCGAAGGTCCCATCGGTGCGTCCACTATTTTGGGCAGTTTGGAGGTTTATTTTAGGGTCTTCCTCAAGGACCCTTGGTTGGTCTTTGGCGAGTCGTACCTTGATGTTAAACTGCTAAACCCTTCATTCTATGTACGAGAAGCAAATTTTATGACTCTAACACTTGCGACAAGCTCTAGTTAAGCCTACTAGTTTTTGGGGTGTTATAGTTTGACCCCGCGCAATAGCAGACTAGAGCATCGGTACCGACGGGCAACGGTAATAATGGCAGAGGTCGTCCCCAAAGTGGTCGAGGAGGGAATCAACGAGGTCGTAGAGGCCGGGGAAATGGTAATGCAGGTAGAGGAGCAGTGTAGTCAAGCAAGGAGGTTATCCTTGAAGATGACATGGCTCAGTGTTATGCCTTTCCGAGCAAGAGCGAGGCGGAGTTGTTTGATGCAGTGATCACATGTATTATTCTTGTCTGTGACCGGATAGCTACTGTTTAGTTTGCCTTGGGATTTGATATGGTTTGTGATGTACTTGATACCCCCATCCAAGTTTCTACCCCAGTTGGAGATTCTGTCATAGTCACCCATGTATATCGTGTCTGTCCTATTTTGTTTATAGGCTTTTAGACTTGGGCTGATTTGGTTATTTTGGATGTGACTGACTTTGATATAATCTTAGGCATGACTTCGTTGTCCCTAGATTATGCTGTCCTTAATTGTAATACTAAGTCTGTGACTCTAGAGATCCCGGGTAAGGAAAAATTAAAGTGGGAAAGGATGTACAAGCCTAAGCCAGCTAAGGTCATATCTTCCATTCGGGCTAGGAAACTGGTGGGGCAGGGGTGTTTGGCATTTTTCACTCATGTTCGAGATGTTGTTATTGAGTCTCCCTCTATTTAGTCTATTCCTGTAGTGTCTGAATTTAGGGAAGTATTTCCTACTGATTTACCTGGTATGCCTCCGGATAGAGATATAGATTTCTGCATTGACTTGGAACCGGGCACTCACCCCATCTCCATTCCTCTCTATCGCATGGCTCCGGTAGAATTGAGAGAGCTTAAGGCTTAAATCCAAGAGCTTCTTGATAAAGGTTTCATCCATCTTAGTGCTTCCCCGTGGGGTGCTCCTATCTTGTTTGTTAAGAAGAAAGATGGTAGTATGAGGATGTGCATAAACTATCAACAATTAAATAGGGTCACCATTTGAAATAAATATTCGTTACCTCAGATTGATGATCTCTTTGACCAGTTGCAAAGTGCGTCGGTTTTCTCTAAAATTAATCTAAGGTCTGGTTACCATCAGGTAAAGATTAGGCCTGAGGATGTACCAAAAATGGCTTTCAGGACCCGCTATAGGCACTATGAATTTCGAGTAATGTCGTTTGGGTTGACAAATGCACCTGCAACTTTCACGAGTTTGATGAATGGTGTGTTCAAACCATTTTGAGATTCCTTTCTTATCGTTTTTATTGATGACATATTAGTTTATTCAGAAAGTGAAGAAGAGCATGCTAACCATCTTCGTATATTTTTTGGTGTCCTTGGGAGACAAAAAGTATATGCTAAATTTTCCAAGTCTGAGTTCTAGTTGACTTCAGTTGCCTTTTTGGGGAATGTGGTTTCAAGGGAAGGGGTAATGGTAGATCCCCAAAAGATTGAAGCAATCAAGAATTGGGTTAGGCCTAGTTTTGTGACTGAAATGAGTAGTTTTGTGGGGCTCGCCAGCTAATATTGCCGGTTTGTGAAGAATTTTGCTTCCATCACCACGCATTTGACAAGGCTAACCATAAAGGAAGTAACTTTTGAGTGGATTGAAAAATGTGAAGAGAGCTTTCAAAAGCTCAAGACTCTTCTGACCACATCACATATTTTGGCACTACTGTTGAAGGTAAAGATTTCATTGTTTATTGTGATGCTTCACATTCGGGCTTGGGTGTCATGTTGGTTCAGGATAAGAATGACATAGCTTATGCATCGCGGCAGTTAAAGGTGCATGAGCGAAATTACCCTACACATGATTTGGAGTTGGAAGCGGTAGTATTTGCCCTTAAGATCTGGCGGCATTACCTTTATGGGGTCAAGTGTGAGGTATTTACTGACTACCGTAGCCTACAACATTTACTCACTCAAAAGGACCTAAATCTGAGACAACAAAGGTGGATGAAGTTACTTAAGGAATATGATGTTACCATCCAGTATCATCCGGGTAAGGTTAACATGGTGGTAGACGCATTAAGTCGGAAGGCAGTGAGTATGGGTAGTCTAGCTTGCTTGTGTGTATCCAAACGACCTTTGGCCAAGGAGATCCAGACTTTGGAGTCTAAGTTCATGTAGTTGGGCATCTCAAAGAAAGGTAGGGTGTTAGCTAGCATTGAGGTTGGGCCCACTTTCATTGAGGAGATCAAGGCCAAACAGTTTGAGGATGAGAATTTGAATGAGCTAAGAAAGAAGACAGTGTCTGGCAAGGTAAAAGATGCGACTCTTGATGCGGGTGGTGTGCTCAATTTTAAGGGAAGACTTGGTTATTTCAGATGACATATTTGGTGTTGTCTTGGAGTTGTTATTGTATTCCAGTGGTTTAAAAGGTACCACCTTGCTTATGAGAATTTATAGAAGAGCTACCATATGTATTTATGATTGTCCGACAATCTTAATATTCATCTAGTCATCGAGGTCATGTATCGATTGTGTGTGGTTGAATGTGGGAATCATTGGGTCCAATTCTACTGTTCTTAAGGGTAATCTACAATCACAATTACTAATTTAGCATTTTGATAGTATTGTTAGAGGGTTTGTATGCTTGGACATATTGCTCGATGGGTAGTGTCTTGATTATTTACTTCATTGGATCAAATAAGTTTGATTCTCCCTCGATGAGTATCTGATGTCTAAAGATCAATTTTTTTATAACTTAAGCTCATGGAAATTTATGTTGTGAGATGGAGATGTTGATAAGAACTATGATTGTTTGGGTATTATGAGTGTGTGTTGGTTGGTTCAGGTTCACCTCTAATTGTAGCGAGTATAGATTTAGGATTTTATTATGGTTATGTGAGAAAGGATTCGTCCTGATAATTGTGTCAAGGTCCTTGATAACATGTTGCAGACGTGGGTACTATCAACTTTGGTGGTTATTGGGAATAGTTGTTGTTGTTAGTTAAGTATGAGGAGGAACAGGTTGCAATTCTTGATTGTGATGTCCAGAAGTTGAGGACCAAGGGGATAAAATCCGTGAAAGTTCAATGAAAGTATTGTCCGGTTGAGGAAGCTACATGGGAAACCGAGAAGGACATGCGGGACAAGTATCCCCAACTATTTGGCGATTCAGATACTACTCTACTCTTGCCTTAGCCAATATTTTCTATTTTATCACTCGGGGACGAGTGATGGGTAAATTGGTATCTATTGTAACGACATGTTTTTGCCGTTATGGAAAAGCCAATGAAGAAAGAATTTGGGCCGGAAAACTTTTTGAGTAGTGACTTGGGAGTTCCTAGCCTAGTCCAGATTTGGACGAAATCTAAGTCAGGTGAAGTCTAGAGAAATCTGGTAATGAATGAGAGAGTTTATTATAAATTTGATCACATGAGTGGATAGCAAAGTTGTTAGGGACCCCGTACGGCTTAACGGAATCAAATTCGGGCGAGTAGACCTCCAAAAACTGATCTTAGCGTGAACGGGTACTTTTTGAACGTCAAGGGTTGAAGGTGTGTTATGAAATGGGAGTTTGGAACTCAAATTTTGACTCTCTGTCTCTATGCAAGCCGCTAGGGCGGGGTTAGTTCCCCCAGGGCGGGGCCGCTGTGGCGAGACAATCGCGACTTAAATCGGGTAAAAACCCAAAAAAGGTTATTTTCTGCAAACCTTCATTCTTGAGAGCTAAGAGATGACCCATGGCAAGTTCTTGATAGTTTTCCACCATTTCTAGCGCTAAAGGTAAGATTATTACTCCCCTAATTCGTTTGTCGATCCGTAGAACTTAGATTTTTGGGTAATTATCATTGGGAGAGGGTTTTGACCTGAAATTGATGATGGGAAAAGCCCTAATTTAACATTATGGTCTTGGGTTTGGCCATGGATATATAGATTGATTATAATCCGAGTAAATTAGGCCTTGTTTATTGATCCTTGCATTAATTGATTGGTTTTAGGCCAAGAACAAGTAAAAAAAATTCGGAAAGGGAAGGCTCAAGTGTCTTAGGAGGATTCAAATTTGGTTTCGAGGTAGATGATAGTTTGATTTCCTGTTTGTGTGATATATGCCGGTGCTTCATTGTATGCATGCATGTATATGAACAGGGAAATGTGAATCAAATCCAATGAAAATGAGTATGTGTGAACGATTGCATGTCATGAACCTATTATACTTGATTGTATGATTATGAGTAATGTTCATTATGGGTGTGATTGTGATTGTGGTTGTGCTGACTGGATCGGGTGTCACCTTTCGACACATATATTGGATCGAGTGTCACGTTCAATACATATATTGGATAGGGTGTCACGTTCTGACACATATATTGGATCGAGTGTCACGTTCCGACACACTAAAAGTTTGGGTGTGGGTTCCATGAGAGGACCATTGTGATTATTACATTCATGCCTATTGTCGTTGATATTAGGAACTACATGTTTTTCTTGAAATGATAACTGATCTATGTATTCTGTATATGTGTGTTTACCGTGCTGTGATTGTTTGCCTATGTTTTGCTTACCGGAATAGCCATGTGATCCTAACAATACACTGTGGTTTGTGTACTAATACTATACTTGCTCGTTCTTTGTTGAGTACAGGGCATCTTCAGGCAGCTACTGATAGACCTCAGCTAGGAGATCAGTGATCGAGACCGGATTCAAAGGTGAACTAGTTCTTTCAGGCTGCCATGGGTCCTCTATTGTTTAGCCCATTCTTTTCAGACTCAGACTTTCTAATTAGATTTACTCGTATGTTTAGTTTTGGGTTTGTACCCATTCTCTTAGACTTGTTGGATAGTAGTTTTGGTACAATGACTTCCAGGTTCTAGGATTTGTTTTTCCGCAATAGTTGTTAGTCGTTTATTTGGACTTACAGAGTTTATGGGTACTCCGTATTTCTTTAGTCATTTAAACCTGCTTCCGTATCTTTAAATGCTTAATTTTTTGGTTAAGTTGCTTAGTCGGGTTGTAGTAATGGTTCTCCCACTGGAGGGTTAGTGTGGGTGCCAATCACGACGATCTGGATCGTGACGTAATGGCAAAATTAAAAATGCTAAATTAATTTGTAGAATATGGAGGGATGGAAATTGAAAAGGCAAATATTAATTGTGATAAATTCATCAAACAGTGGCCATATAAATATATATCATGAATAAGAAGAAGTTATGAGGTAAAAAAGATTTGGGGTTGTTGGGTATCAATGTTGTGTCCAATGGAATTCATTCAAAATCAACAAACAATTGAAAGTGCTTGTTGCTTTCGAAAGGAAATTCTGCATATTGAAAGTTGGTATGTATACTCTGATTTCAATGTATTTCCTTTTTTTTTAAGTGTGTGTTTTAATGGAATATTGATTCTAAATTTGGTAATTAAATGTTGATATGTATGTCTTTCTTCTATTCTTCATTTATCAATTTACTTGGTATTATATGTCTTGAATTTTAAATTTAATAGAAGAAACATTATGATGCGGGTGTTGATGATGTCACCACTCTTGATTTTGCTTTCATAGAATCGATTTATCTGGAATGAAGCTTATAACACTATATCTAGCTTTATTTTATATATAGATGTGAAACAGAGGACATATTTCATCATTTTAGATTGAATGAAGCAATTCTTCTATTTAGTCCTTTTTTTTCCATATGTGTATTTGTCTTATATATATTAGTCTTCACATATTTATGTTTTGCTTACTATAATTTTCTTTTGAAATTTTATTCAACTTCTAAGTAGTTTCATAACGTAATATTTTAACTAATATATCTATATAATTATATAAAGTTAGGCATTAGAAATGTGATACACAAATCAATAGCAATATATCAAACTTTATTTATACGTGTATGTTGCAAGCTTGTATTTAGTTACAATGTAAATTAAAATGTATTAATTTTACTTTTTTCGGATGAATGCCCTATTTAAATTTTAAGAATAATTGTATCAATTTCATACCAAATTTTGGTAATTTTTTTCATTATATAACATGTAAATTTTTTTTAAAATGAAGAAAGAAAAGGATGTATTAAAAATCAGAATTTGGTCTCATAAATAATGGATACATTTAATTGATTTTTTCTATTCTTTTATTTTTTCTATTTCAATTTTTATATCTTTATTCTTTTAGTTTTTTTATTTAAGAGAAATGAAAAAAATCATCATCCTTAAAAAACGTTTGTGTCGCAATTCATACCAAGAAATAAATACCAAAAAGAGACTTTAGAAAAGAAAAAAAGTGGGTTACATCTCATATCTTTAAATTACCATATATTTTTCGTTAATTATTTATTTTATGTTATTTCTATATTTCAAAGTAAAATAGATTGTTTATATTTAACATGGAATATTTTTTTACATTCATTCTATAAAAAGAATAGGATGTTGAAAGAACTATAGAAAGTTGCTTTGTTTTGTTAAGTTACATTTATTTTCTAAAAATTTGATATAATATTAATTATCAATCTTACATTATATTTTTTCTTTTTTTTATATGATTTTTCTTCATTTTTATTGCAATGAAAAAAGGTAATGAAAAGGTGTAAAGAAAAATGAATATTCATGTGTAATTGTTAATTAGTAGTCACAACTTACCATATGAAAGACTTAATTTTACTTTTTCTATGATTAAATCTCAATCTTAAGAAATAATAGTAACTTGTTTTGATATTACTTCTATTTCTAATAAATTAGCCTAATATGTGGTTATGAGTTTGTCAATATTTGGCTAGCCTTTCATATTCCATTTTGATAGAGGATAAAAGAATCCTTACATGCTCCATTACATTTAACATTTTATTTTATTTAAATACTAAAATATAATGAACTTGCATTATTTTTAGTTTGTTTGGGTTAATATAGTTAGCTAGAGGTCGGACATGATTTAAGATTGGATGATAGATTATTTCTTTCTTCAAAATGGGTAATTTTATTTGATTTAGAATTTTCTATCCAATTGAACAGTACATATCACACGTTTGTAGATGATGACTGATATGAATGACCGGATATAGTATAACTAAGGGTAAAGCCAACTGTTAAACAAAATTGAGGGATGCTTTTTACACTTCTCCCTACAATTAAATTAAGAGATAATGATAATCAAACAATTTAATATAGTGAACATATAATTAATCGAAAAGAAAGTTGATTCTAACAGAAGAAACCTTACCCTTATATAAGAACCAGGTTCTTGTACTTTTGTCGAGAAAACAAAACGCAACACAATATAACAGAGATTTTACCGTGGAAACCTTCCTACCTCAAGGAAGGTAAAAATCACACCACAAACTTATTCGCTTCAAGATTCACGTCCTTTTCAGGATTACAACTCAAAAGGAACTAACTCTAGTACCTTTCACTCTCCAACAATTAACTATAATCGAAGACTCAACTCTCCAAGAAGTCAAACTCGCTTCTTGTTACAATTCTCTCACAACTCTCTCTTAACTCTACCCCCCAAGAAGTCGAACCTACTTCTTGTTACAATTCTCTCAAGACTCTACTCTCCAATAAGTCAAACTCACTTCTTGTTACACAATCTAGGTATTATTACAACTCAATAATAAACCTAGAATAAATCAACAAAGATTAATAACCCTAGACTTTAATTGATCAGACTTCAACAATCAATAGTTCAAACTCGGACACAACTGGTGAACCTGGTCCTCATGTTGCCATGACGAATCCCTGCAGTTTTGCTCCAATGACTATTGCTCTCAAGATGATGAATTTATTGAATATGCAATAGGTATTGTTCTGGCTTTGCTGGAAAATTCTCTCAATTTGTGTTTATGCAAAGACAAATCTTTTTCTTCTTTGGCTTGAACCTTTTGTTTGATTTCCATTCATCAACTTCTACAAGGAAAGGAATAACAAATCCTTTTCGTTCTTGAACTTGTCTATATTTACTTCTTTCCTTTTTTAACTTGAATTGCTACTTCTTTATTTCTTTCCTTATTTGACTTGAATTGCTACTTCCTTCTTTATTTATTTCCTTATTTATTTCTTTTCTTGTTTGTTTCTTTCCTTCTTTTCCTTCTTTTCCTTCTTTATTTCTTTCCTTATTTGTTTGTCTTCTTCTTTTCCTTTTTATTCTTTCCTTCTTTGCTCCTGTGTTTCAGCTCTTTCTTTATTTATTTTTTTGCTCCTTTATTTTTGCACTTTTTCTTCTACCGTAATCTTTCATATTTGTACAAGTCGATTGCAATCACGTCTGAGAACCTGGTTCACCTGATAGAGTACACATAAGACAATAGGTTGTGAACCATATTCACTTTATCAATCATCAAAACTACTTTATATGTTCTCCTACTTCCCAACATTTTCCCCATTTTTGATGATGATAAACAATGCTTTGTCAGTCATCAAGAATCTTTGTCAATCATCGAAACTATAAACCATCAAGACTCTTTATCAATCATCAAAACTACAACATTTTCTTTCATTCCCCAATAGTTTCCCCCTTTTTTATGATGACAAACTATGCATAATATGTCCCTAACCCACATCATATAACTTCCCCCTTTTGGCATCATTGAAACCAATAACCAAAAAACTCGATTAACATATAATGAGTGCAATATCATTTTAACTCATGGTCACTTGGGCAACACGTTCAAGCACACTTCTGCTAACAATAAGGTAGGTTAATCTGAGGATATTAGCCATCTTAAACTCACACACAATCAAGATCTTCAATGAGAAACAAAATAAAAAAATATGTACCAATTCAAGCCCTTAGAGTCCTAATTCAAAACCATATCATATCATGAGTATGAGACAGACATAAGCACACCAAAGAGTCTTGAAAAATGGAGGATACGGATTGGGATGAAGATTACTAAAGTGAGGAGAAAAAGAATGTTTATTGTCATCAATAATTTTTTCAGTACGCCCATTGTGCACCAGCTCCTTCGTTATGATCAGTTTTCTTAGAATGTGAAATTACATCAAGAGCAACATGAGGTCCATCATTAGTTGAGCATAATCAGTTTAAGGAGATCAAGTGAGTATTTTCATGCAATATGAGCAACAACAACTGAGTTATGGAGCTCTCTTTCTTTGAACTTTTCACCTTTTTAAAAAAAAAATTCTACTACATAACATTTTCACTCCTCCATGTTTTTTTTATAATCCTTTTTTTGATGATATTTCAAAGGAGTACCAACTATAAGTAAGATATTCATCACAATTTGGTGCAATAGAGATGGATTTATCAATAATGAAGGCAAGCACCGATAATAGTATGTTCCTAAGAGAACTGTTCCCTCTGACAGATAACTAGTTATACACTTGAAATGGATGGAATATCAATTTGGAATTTTTAAACCTAGTTCATATGTGAGAGGTAAAACAAGGTTCCTCCTAAATTAAAGCAAGGGTGGCTTTAAGACTGACGTTTTCATCATTTGAGTGGTTTGGGATTGAATGATGCTTATTGTCAAAGAAAGGGTTCTTGGTTTTTTTAAAATAATTGATTTTTTGATGATCTACCAGGTTCACTATCGCTTATGTTTGGCACAAACTCAGGAAATTTATGCATTGAAAAAGGATAGTACATACTTGAGTATTACAGAGAAACCATGTTTCCCTTTTGTGTGTTCCTCAATGATTTGCTTAATGTTGTTAGTAAAAGAGTAGGGATAAAATCTACAGACCTTCTAAACATTGTTTGAGATGTGCCTGAAGTGTGTACCTGTTACATTATGAGACTGAGTTAGCAGATATTCATTTTATAATCACTCAAGCATAAGATTATTAGTTTACTAGCCAATTATTAAAGGAAATCCTAATAATCCATCAACTTGTTTCGACAAGACCAAGTTGTGGCTAGTTTTTTTTTTTCAAGTTCTTCATATACAAGGCCTTCATGAGTATGTGTGCATCATCATATTCTCTCAGATCAAAGGAATCTCAAGCTGAGTAACATAGAACCAGGTAAATGAATAATAAGGACCAGGTTCACACAACGAAGTTCCCCCTGAAGATGTACCATACTCTAAGTGTCCTGATTGCTCTACTATTCCTCCTATCTCCAAGACCATTGATTAATCCAGTATCTCTTGATGCAGGTGCATCAATGATTGTTAGCTGTGAACCAGGTTTATCTGCAATGTTCCCTAAATTTGCAACATCACATATGTTTGAGATCAATTTAGTTTCTTCGGTTGAACCCTTAAAAAATGGTTGTGTCACAATTCATACCAAGAAATAAATACCAAAAAGAGACTTTAGAAAAGAAAAAAAATGGGTTACATGTCATATCCTTAAATTACCATATATTTTTCGTTAATTATTTATTTTATATTATTTTTATATTCCAAAGTAAAATTGATTGTTTATATTTAACATGGAATATTTTTTTACATTCATTCTATAAAAAAAATAGGAAGTTGAAAGAACTATAGAAAGTTGCTTTGTTTTGTTAACTTACATTTCTTTTCTAAAAATTTGATATAATATTAATTATCAATCTTATATTATATTTTTTATTTTTTTTATTTGATTTTTCTTCATTTTAAATTTTTTTTATTGCAATGAAAAATGGTAATGAAAAGGTGTAAAGAAAAATGAATATTCATGTGTAATTTGTTAATTAGTAGTCACAACTTATCATTTGAAAAACTTTATTTTACTTTTTCTATAATTAATTTTTAATTTAAAGAAATAATAGTAACTTATTTTGATATTACTTCTATTTCTAATAAATTAGCCTAATATGTGGTTATGAGTTTGTCAATATTTGGCTAGCCTTTAATATTCATTTTAATGGAGGATAAAAGAATCCTTACATGCTCCATTACATTCACCATTTTATTTTATTTAAATACTAAAATATAATGAACTTGCATTATGTTTAGTTTGTTTGGGTTAATATAGTTAGAGGTCGGACATGAGTTAAGATTGTATGATAGATTATTTCTTTTTTGAAAATGGTCTATTTCATTTTATTTAGAATTTTCTATCCAATTGAAGAGTACATATCACACGTTTGTAGATGATGGCCGATATGAATGACCGGATAGTATAACTGAGGGTAAAGCCAACTATTAAACAAAATTGAGGAATATTTTTTACACTTCTCCCTACAATTAAATTAAGAGATAATGAAAAGATCAAACAATTTAATATAGTGAATATATAATTAATCAAAAAGAAGGTTGATTCTAACATAAGAAACCTAATCCCTATACAAGAACCAGGTTCTTGTACTTTTGTCGAGACAAACAAAACGCAACACAATAAAATAGAGATTTTATCATAGAAACCTTCCTATCTCAAGGAAGATAAAAACCACACCACAATCTTATTCACTTCAAGATTCACATTCTTTTCAGGATTACAACTCAAAAGGAACTAACTCTAGTACCTTTAACTCTCCAACGATTAACTATAATCGAAGACTCAACTCTCCAAGAAGTCAAACTCACTTCTTATTACAATTCTCTCACAACTCTCTCTTAACTCTACCCCCCAAGAAGTCAAACCAACTTCTTGTTACAATTCTCTCAAGACTATACTCTCCAAGAAGTCAAACTCACTTCTTGTTACACAATCTAGGTATTATTACAACTCAATAATAAACCTAGAACAAATCAACAAAGATTAATAACCCTAGACTTTAATTGATCAGACTTCAACAATCAATAGTTCAGACTCGAACACAACTAGTGAACCTGGTCCTCGTATTGTTGTGACAATGCATGAACCTGGTCCTCGTGTTGCTGTGACGAAGCCTTGCGGTTTTGATTCAATGACTATTGCTCTCAAGATGATGAATTTCGTGAATATGCAATAGGTATTGTTCTGGCTTTGCTGGAAAATTCTCTCAATTTGTGTTTATGCAAAAACAAATCTTTTTCTTCTTTGGCTTGAACCTTTTATAGAGTTTGATTTGCCTTCATCAACTTCTACAAGGAAAGGAATAACAAATCATTTTCCTTCTTGAACTTGTCTATATTTACTTCTTTGCTTCTTTAACTTGAATTGCTACTTCTTTATTTCTTTCCTTATTTGACTTGAATTGTTACTTCCTTCTTTATTTCTTTATTTCTTTTCTTATTTGTTTATTTCCTTCTTTATTTCTTTCCTTATTTGTTTCTTTTCTTCTTTTCCTTCTTTATTTCTTTCCTTGTTTATTTCTTTCCTTCTTTGCTCCGGTGTTTCAGCTCTTTCTTTATTTATTTTTTCGCTCCTTTATTTCTGCACTATTTCTTCTGCCGTAATCTCTCATATTTGTACAGGACGTCTGAGAACCTAGTTCACCTGATAGAGTACACATAAGACAACAAGTAGTGAACCATGTTTACTTTATCAATCATCAAAACTACTTTATATGTTCTCCTACTTCCCAACACTAACATACATATTTCAACACTCGCGCGAAGCACGGCTACGTTTCCTAGTATATAAATATGTCTACATATTTGTAACCCCTCATTATCCTTATTTCTATCTTCTGTGATATTTCAATAAAAAAATCATTTAAATAATATAATGCAACTGACGAACATTAATAAACAAAGAAAGTAGATAATTTTTAAATTGCATAAATAGCAGCTTTCCACGAAATACAACATAGATAGCAAGAAAGTAGAATGAAAAATACAATAAGAAAGCTTTATCTTTAGCAACAAATAACCAGACTACATTTGTTCTTTGTGCAGTTTCTTTCAACAAATATATAGTCGCATTTCAGCTTAATACTAATTTTTAAAAGAGTGATTGTGTATTAAAAGCAAATTCTATAGCCTCACCCTACATCAAGTAACAAGGTGCCATAAGTGATCTTCCTTGTTGCAAATGACCCTTGTATATAACACCAATTTTAGTCACTGCATTGAAGTTACTCGAATTTGTTGGGCAACTTAGTCAGTCCTGATGTAATAAAAAGACATTTCTTAGATATTAATTAATGTAAAATTTGTAGTTATTATTTAATGGAAAATGTCATTTGCTAATATCAATAGAACAAATACAATTACCATATTCAATCTAAGAACATAACTTTAAACACCACCAAAAAATATAATAATAGGACAATTTTTAATAGGTCTATATAACTCAACTTCCGTGCCAATTAGTCACGTTTTCACAAATTTTAAGAAGACAAGACATTCATGTCCTCAATAACATAAAGGTTTTCAATTTCAATTGTCTATAATATAGTGAAGGAAATACACAGGTATTTCTACTCTTTATTTTAGTGCAATATGGCTTTATACAACACCTTCAAAGAAAACATCATCATCAATTGATCTTTCCCTCGTTTGATATTTTGAATCTTTCAAAATATAAAATTCCAATTTCATAACCATTGAATTGAAACATTAAGACAAAGCATTCAGCAATATCATGCAGCGCCAGAATTGACAATGAATTAAATACACCGAAATGAAATTACAAATTGTATATGTCTTATACACATACACACATTAAACAAATGTGCTTCAAAAGTATGGACTAGTCAACAATTTTTTTGAAAAAAAACCTTGAACCCAATTCGTTAATTATTTTAAGTTCATATCATTAAGAATAATTCCCAAAGAGCAATTAAGAATTTGGTTTATAAAAGAAAAAAAATGATCATAGAATTCTATACATATACACATATAGAGAGAGAAATGTTACTAATTAAATTTTCCTAAATATGAAGAATGTTGGGATGTAAGTTAGATATTTACTTTGCCGTTTTTTTTTTCTGAGTAGAAAAGAGGAATAAAGAAACAAATCTTACCAACCACAATGAAATAGGAATACGTGATTTATATATATATATATATATATACTAGTTTTGACGCACGTGCGTTGCACGTGAAAATCAAATCATGTACCACACTATTTTTAAAAATAATATGAATATTGCTAAATAAAAAATTAGTCACTCTTAAAATCTCTTAGTTACACCTCTTAAATAAACTTTCTACTCCCTTCCCCATAGTGCATTACTTTGTTATTATTGTTTTGTAGGTGTTTTTACTTTTAATATAGTATAATATAAATAAATATTGATATAAAATATAGAAGATATACTAAATTGGATGTTTTAGCTGGAGTATTAGATTAATTTAACATTCATATTATGGAGTGTTCTAATTTTACTGAACTTTTAGGTTGTCAACGTTTGTAAATAAACTTGAAGTTTTAAGAAGAGAAGAATAGAAAACATAAAAAACCGTAGTTTAAAAATGTGAGAAAACCCCTCCAATTATAGTTTAAAATGTGTAGTATTAGTATGTGCATAGTGTTTCTTATCATAGAAATATAGAAGATATACTAAATTGAGTGTTTTAAGAAGAAGAATAATAATAATTATATTTTTTTAAAATGTAGTTTAAAAATTTGATGAATCCCCTCTTTTTACAGCCAACACAGGGTAGTGTACGAAAAACTGCTTGTGGTGCCTTATCAAAAAGAAGTCACAACCCTTCAGAAATGTCACAACCCTTCAGAAAGGTCAAAACTCATCGGAAAAGTCATAACTCTTCGGAAAAGTCACAACCCTTCGGAAAAGTCACAACTCTTCATAGTAGCAACTCTTCGGAAAAGTCACAACTCTTTGGGAAAGGCGTAACCCTATAGAAAAGTCACAACCCTTCAAAAAGGTCACAACTCATTAGAAAAGTTATAACTCTTCGAAAATGTCACAACCCTTCAATGTGAAAAGTTGTCTGCCTTTAATATAACATAATATAATACAATATAAAATACAGAAGATATACTACATTTAGTGTTTTAAGTTGGGGGTATTATAATAATTTAACATTTAAGTTATTAGTTTATTCTTTTAAGGTAGTATAGATTAAAAAAAAGATAGATATAGATTGGTCTAATTTTAATTTGATATCAAATTTTAAAAAATAAAGAAGACTTTTAATTTAAGGATCATATGTAGAATATATAAAAATATCTTTTAACTTTGTAGTCTTAAAGATGCGTCATCACCCCCAAGAAAAAAGAACATTCTATATTAAACTGAATAAAAATAAAAGTACAACAAATAAATTGAAAACGAAAGAGTACTTATTAAATGTAGTTTGGATTATTCAAACAAGTTTTTGATCAAATACTTTTTCTCCATTAGTTTGAGACTTTTCAGATTCTGAACACGAAGTTGTAGTTTGTGCAACCGAAAATCATTAAACTTCTTGTCAAGTAAGAATTGCTGCAAAAGTATATTTTATGGCTATGAAAATGAGTGCATATTAATTATCACGATACTCTTCTCGTTTGAAGTTGAGTTATTTCATTTTCCTTGTTGCATCAATTTTTATTGATCTATCTAATTTACCCATAAAAAAATATTGTAATTGCATAATCGAACAACTCTCACAATCTTCCTTGTTATAAGTAGAAAAATAGAAAACTTACAAAATTCGTAGTTTTAAAAGTGTGAGAAACCCCCTCTATTTATAGACAACAAAGGATAGTATGAAAAGATGTTTATCGTGTCTTTTCAGATAAGTCACAACCCTTCAGAAAAATCACAACTTTTTAGAAATGTCATAACTCATCGAAAAAGTCACAACTCTATAAAAAAAGTCACAACCTTTCGGAAAAGTCACTACCCATCAATGTGAAAAGGTATCTGCTTTTAATATAATATAGTGTATATAAATATAATATTAAATATAGAATATATAATAAATTGGGTGTTTTAAGTTGGGAATAATATAGTAATTTAACATTCATGTTAGGGAGTTCATGCTTATAAGGTAGTATATATATACTTTTCAGTGGAATAAAAATTAACCCTTAACTTCAGGAAAGGTGGGAGAACATGAACTGTTATATGGTTACTTAAAACTGCTGCATCGTGATTCTATTTAGATTTTTTAAAGATAAGATTAACATTTATATATTAATTATTCAAATTGAGAAATTTATAGAAATATTTATTTAAGATAAATAAATAAGTTTTAGGAGTAAATTTCTAGGAAGAGTTATAATACGGATAGATTACCGTAAAAGTGTGAACTTTAAAAAATTAAAGTAACATGTTTTCTTAATTAAATACTGATTTAAATTTATATCATGTTAAATTTAAAATTTATATTTTTTTGAAACTGATTTTAAATTTCTATCTCGTTTTATAAATTGTAATGTATTATAATTAATATTATTACAGATTACGAATAATTAATAATTAATTGATTGATACTAAAGATTAATTATTCCTTTGACATATGTCGCTTTTACCTCTCCTATTAAATAGATATATAGAATATACAGATTTTTATTTTCAGATTTTAAATTAATTTCAATAATTCTTAATGTTTTAAATTGTAACGACATATTTCCGTCGTTAGGAAAACGCCAATGCGGAGAGAATTTGGGCCAGAAAATTTTTGAGTAGTGACTTGGGAATTCCTAGCCTAGTCTAGATTTGGACGAAATCTGAGTCAGGTGAGGTCTAGGGAAATCTGGTAGTGAATGAGAGAGTTAATTATGAATTTAATCCATGAGTGGATAGACACACGTTAGGGAGCCCGTGCGGCTTTACATAATTGAATTCGGATGAGTAGAACTCTCAAAACTGATCTTAGCATGAACGGATAGTTTTTGAACGTCAAAGGTTGAAGGTGTGCTGTGAAATGAGAGTTTGGAACTCAAATTCCGACTTTCTGTCTCCATGCAAGCCGCCAGGACGGGATTAATTTCACCAGGGCGAGGCCACTGTGGCGGGACAGTCGCGACTTAAATTGGGTAAAAACCCCAAAAACGTTATTTTCTGAAAACCTTCATTCTTGAGAGCTAAGAGACGACCGAGAGCAAGTTCTTAACAATTTTCCACAACTTCTAGTGCTAAAGGTAATATTATTACTCCCCTAATCCGTTTCTCAATTCGTAGAACTTAGATTCTTGGATAATTATCATTAGGGGAGAGTTTTGACCTAAAGTTAATGGTGGGAAAAGCCCTAATTGAACATTAGGATCTTGGGTTTGGACATGGATAGATAGATTGATTATTATCCGAGTAAATTAGGCATTGTTTATTGATCCTTGCGTTAATTGATTGTTTTTTGACCAAGAACAAGTGGAAAAAATCTGGAAAGGGAAGGCTCAAGTGTCTTAGGAGGATTCAAGCTTGGTTTCGAGGTAGGTGATGGTTTGATTTCCTGTTTGTGTGATATATGCCGGTTAATTGCTTCATTGTATGCATGCATGTATGTGAATAGGGAAATGCGAATCAAATCCAATGAAAATGAGTATGTGTGAACGATTGCATGCCATGAACCTAATACTCGATTGTATGATTATGAGTAAGGTTCATTATGGGTGTGATTGTGATTGTGGTTGTACTGATTGGATCAGGTGTCACGTTCTGACACACATATTAGATCAGGTGTCACGTTCCCACACATATATTGGATAGGGTGTCACGTTCCGACACATATATTGGATCAGGTGTCACGTTTCGACACACTAACAGTTTGGGTGTGGGTTCCATGAGAGGACCATTGTGATTATTACATTCATGTCTATTGTCGTTGATATTGGAAACTGTATGTTCTTGAAATGATAACCGATCTATGTATTATGTATATGTGTGTTTACTGTATTGTGATTGCTTGCCTATGTTTCGCTTACCGGAATAGCCGCGTGATCCTACCAATACACTGTGGTTTGTGTACTGATACTGCACTTGCTCTCGTTCTTTGTTGAGTACATGGCATCTTCAGGTGGCTACTGATAGACCTCAGCTAGGTGATCAGTGATCGAGACCGGATTCAAGGGTGAACCAGTTCTTTCAGGCTGTCATGGGTCCTCTATTGTTTAGTACATTCTTTTCGGACTCAAACTTTCTAATTAGATTTACTCGTATGTTTGGTTTTGGGTTTGTACCCATTCTCTTAGACTTGTTGGTTAGTAGTTTTGGTACAATGACTTTCAGTTCTAGGGGTTAACTTCCGCAATAGTTTGTTAGTTGTTTTGTTGAACTTCCGAAGTTTATGTGAACTCCGTATTTTTTTAGTCATTTATACCTGATTCCGTATCTTTAAATGCATAGTTTTTGATTTAGTTTCTTAGTCGGGCTGTAGTAATGGTTCTCCCACTGAAGGGTTAGTGTGGATGCCAATCACGACGGTCTGGGTCGTGCCATAAATAATTTATTATATTATTTAATATATTTTTGTCATTATTTTTATTATATTTTTCTGTTTTAAATAATTAAATTTATGTAAAAAAGTTAATCCTTTTTTAATCAGTTACCTATATTTTGGGAATCACTACTTTCCTTTCCTTAACTCAAAATTAAAAGTTAACGACATTTACATAAAGTTTAAAATAATCACACTAATTTTAAAATAATTAACTGTCATCACACGTGTTTTTTTTTTTTTTTGTAAATACAATTTTGTAATATTTATTTTTTTAAAATATTGTTTTTTTGTGGCGCTGACATGTAGGCGCTATCACATCTCCTATTATATATATAGATTATTATTATTATTATTATTATTTATTTATTTATTTATTTATTTTTATTTTTTATTTTATTTTATTTTATTTTTTATTATTATTGTTATTATTATTATCTCCACTATCCTTAGTGATTTGTTTATCACCCTTTAATTATTGAATCATAGTATCAGCACTATCGTATTTCTTATTATATTTTATGATTTTTCTGATCTCGATCGGCTAATGATGCCTACTAAGTACCCCATGCTTTGATACTCATGCTACACTTTTGCATCTTGTTCTTATGCAACTCCCGCAACTTCTAGATCGTAGTAAGATCTTGGCATCCGGAAATTCATTGCTATCCTTCTTTTGTATCTGTCTATATATTTTGTATTTTGATAGGCAGATTTGATGTATATAGCTTTCATATACTTAGACGCTTTTGTAACACTGGAGCCAGGTCCAAAGTTGGTTTTCCTTGTGTATTTCGTCTTCCTTGGTCACTTTTGGGTCGCTGCTATTTATTTTGTAACGTTATGTATATATCTATACCACAACCCCCCTTGTATTTCTATTGCTTCAACGTAGTTTTGTTTCATTGTATTTATTGTTTCCCCTTTTAGGTTTTGGGTTCTAGCTTGCCTACTGCAGGATTTATGGTAGGTGTCATCATGATCCGATTTCGGGTCGTGTCCAAATGTTAATTATAATTTTTTTTGGTATTCTCATATGGTTAATCTATCTATTTTCCAAATAAATAATGAACCTTGGTTAAATCTCACTATATTTGAATAATTAAATATTGCCTAAGTTAGTCACTTTTTTTTAAACTTTTCTTTTAAATGAATTATTCTCTTAATTTAGTCGAATATGTATATTAGTTAAATAACCAGTTAACTACGTGTTTGTGATCATTATTTCAGTGCTCAAAACCTTCTTAAAGATATTATTAGAACCCTTACTCGAATATTTGAGTAAAGAGTATTTTGTTAGATTTTTTCGATAAAAAAGTTTCTTAATTAATTTCTTTTTTTCACAAATTAAGTGACGACTTTTTTAAAACCAAAAACCTGTCATGACAAAGTCCATATTCAAAATTAGAACATACATATGTCCAGGTCATGTTACTCTTTGAAATCATGGAGCTCAAGCAATATAAAATACATCTAAATTCTCGAAACAAATCCTCAAAACTCGTTCGAAACTTCATATACACAAACCAATAGTGGCAATCAATCATTAAACACTTTCTGGACTTGTTGGAATCATATATAAAATCACCTATATATATCGTCTTGACCAAATGTTGACCATGACCAACACTAAGCTTATTACTAAATATTTTTCAAGATAATATGTGATGCTCTTTCGATCCAAATCTGCTAAAAAAATATTTGGTTAAACTTCCTTTATTTTTTGTGAAATAAAGTTTTTTCAGAAGAATAGTAAATGTCAGTGTCCCCCAAACAGAAGTCGAAAGAAAAGAAATCACACAATAAATATACAACCCAATAAGGTCCAATAAACACAAGAATATCAAGTGTACGACCATAACTTGTTTGGATTGACTTAAAAATTGGTCAAACCTACTTTTAAGTCATTTTTAGATTTTGGAAGTGTTTGTCAAGATTAAAAATAATTTAAAATAAGTTTAAAATGACTTGAAAAAAAAGAGTTAAAAACCAAAAGTAGGTTACTCTTGCTTTTTATTTTTTTGACTTAAAAGTCATTTAAGTTTGACTTAAAAATTAATTTTTTAAATCAATCCAAACGAGCTCTAAAACATCAAATGCGAAACAACAAGTTGAATCAAAGGAACGAGAGAAGACACAAACAGGACACACTTAAAAGAGCTCAATCAAGAACAGAGAAAAAAGAGCTAGAAACAGCAAAATAAACATGAAAACACTGAGGAACTGAAAGGAGAGTACAAAAACTATACCTTAGTTGGCCGGAGGAAACGAATTGACGAATCAGAGTTGCCCGCTGTCAAAATGAGGAGGAAGATTTGAGACTTTAGGGGTGGGTTGTGAATTGTAGTTAAATACATAGTGTAATTACAAGCTGATTACTTTTTAATTTCTTCCTTTTATTTCTATTTTTATTTTTTGTTTAATTTTTTTTTTATTATTCTAATTTTTTCTTTAAAAATAATAATTTATATTATTTATATTTCATTTCCTTCTCATTATCAACCTTTACATCATGTGATTCCATGCAATTTTTCGCATTATCTATGTTTTTTGTTAATATAATTTTGTTAGTATTCTAATTTTTAAATTAAAGCAGAATTTATTATGGAATAAGGTTATGGTCTTATGGGCTTATGCTTTTTCTTTTCTTTTAAATCATACTTATGTATGTTATGTTGATATTTGACATAAGAATATTATGGTAAATTTTTTGTTTTGAATTTAGAACTTATGTTATATTTTAAATTTTATTTTTTTTAGGAGTATTAAATCAATGTTTTACATTGCAAGCTATTTTTATAAGTTAGACTTGATAGATTATATTTTTGTCAAATATTTTTATAATTTTATGACGTTATATTTGTAGTATTTATATTTTTGTCAAACGTGTATTCATGATGTTCATAGAAATTTTGTACTTTTAGTTTTATGATTAATTTAATTAAAATATATTAATTTAAAAATATAAATCAATTATTTTTTTTATAATATTTGTTAAGAACATATGGTTTTTTGGGATTTCCTTTAATCCAATTCCATTCTTAAATTGACTCCTTGTATGTGCCGTTATTTATTGGCTTGAAGAAAAGTTTCCTTTACAACACATGCATTGGTACATTAATATATATCATGTTTCCCATTCTTTTCCTGCACTTTTTTTAATTTCCATATTCATTATCTTAGAGAGAGGATGAGGAGTATATATATAAAGGGAAAAAATAGAAGATATATGAAGAATTGGATTCAAAGACAATTAAGCTTTTATTCAAATTTTGAATATATTTGGAATAAAAAAATAAACTATAACAGACAATATTTTTTTTTATTCATTCATAATTTGAATAAAAGTTGTCTCTGAACCCAACTCCCCCTTTCTCTTCTATTTTTTTTTGCTCATTATATATAAACTCCTCCTCCTCCCCTCCTTAAAATGATGATAATGAAAGAAACAAAAATATAGGGACAAAATGGGCAATATGGTATGTTGATGTAGCAATGCATTTGTGGTGAAAGAACTTTTCTTCAAGCCAAGATATATTAGCTCATACAAGGAGTCACTTCAAGGATGACTTGGTTAAATGAATCCCCCCAAAGAAAAGTGGTTGGGATAATTTTTTTAATTATCCATAGTAGAGAAGGGTTCTACTACAACTAATCAAGTCCCAACAACAGCTACAACATATTTTAGTATAGCAACATCAGACGCTGATTCAAAAAATGTTCATCAATTTCTTCCATCTCAACTTTGTCTGGCAGATTTCAACCATGCCCCCTAGGAATGATTTGAGGCTTTGTGATATAAAAACTCTAGCTAGTCTCAAGGCTAATCTTACTGAAGATGAGGACAATGTCAATTTGAGTCTTCTTGATATGAAAAATGATTTCTTCATCATTGATTAGTCTCGAGCCTAGATAGAGTCTTCATAGAACAAATCCTCAAATGATGCCTAGGGGGCTATGGTCAACATTTGTTAGAAAAAGTGGGAGACGGGCAATTGATGAACATTTGATGCTATTGCAGAAAAACCTATTGTTGATGTTGCTGGAAATTGGTGAGTTAGTAGTAGAAACCTATTGATATTGTTGACTTGGAAATAACAAAAACACTAAAAGATTCTTGAACTCACTCCTTGTATGTGCCGCTATTCATTGGGTTAAAGAAAATATTTTTTTATAACATATGCATTGGTACATCAACATACCATGTTTCCTGTTTTATCCCAACATTTTTGTTGGTTCAATGTTCATCATCTTATAGAGAGAATGAGGGGTATAATAAAGAGAAAAAAAAAATAGAAGAGGCAAGGGGCATTGAGTTTGGAGACATTTTAACTTTTATTTAGATTTTAGATGTATAAAAAATTATGATGACTATTTTACTTTATTTTTTTTATTTGTCACTAGTGCATTTATTTTATTTCTCAAAAAAAGGAAATTGAGTAGATAAATAACTTATCCGAACTTACTAAATTTTAATTATTATCATGATATTTAATTGGGAAGAATATTCCTAAACTTAGTGTGTTTTATTCATAACCCCCTAAATTAGTAAAAATATTACTTACCCATCTGGCTTTGATTATTTGATAAACTTTACTCTTACATAATATCATCATTAGAGAGTGAGATACACTCACGTAGATTTTTTATTCATGTGACATTCTTTATGATAATTTTTTTTTAAAAAATTGTACATTATTTTCTATATAAAAAACATTGCTAGAACTTCACTTCTTAGGAAAAAGAATTATTTGGATAAAAATAATGAGACTTGGTAAAATTTTGTTTTACATATTTTACCCAAAAGTAAGAAATGAAATCTTGAAATAGATAGTCATCATATCTATATAAGATAAAAAAAAAAATTTATATAATTGTTACCTTTTTATTCTGCTAATTTTTTTATTTATCTTAAAATAAAGGAGGTTTAACTAACTATTATAGACCAACAAATTTTTGGAAGAAAGAGGGGGCAATCATGATGTACCAAGACACTTCATCTACTTCTTAGGCAGTGTCAAATAACCATTAGCAATTGAAACATGGCAAGACAACTCACATCTTTATCTCCACATATATGGCAAGTTAGGGAGCCCGATTCTTAAGGAGTAGCAAATGTATAACCATTTAGCATTTATGAAAATTAGTTGAGGCCGTTTTTCAGATTTGATATCACTTAAAAATTCATAGATCTTTCAACTACAAGTCCTATATAGCTATATCAATCAGAAATACTCCCAAATAAAAAATATAAATTTAATCAATGGAAGAGAAATAGGAAGGGACGACTCTTTCATTTCATTGATAGAAATCTAACTATAAATATTAATTAAAAAAATCAGTGAATCAATTAAAACATGAAAGAAGCAATTTTCGGATGAAACCTGTCTTAATATGGTACAATTTGAACTCAAAATAAGAGCTTTTTATCATGACTTATGGAATCTAATGAGGAAGGACGTTAGCTCTTCAAATCATGCTATAACATTCAAATATCTGCGAATACAATAGTTGAAGTAGCCAAAGATAAGAAAAATGCGAACTTCTTGAAACTAAAACAAAAAACACAATGAATCTATACTAAAATTTACCCTAAGCACAAACAACTAGACTAAAATAGAAATGCAAAGTTGAAACTTATATAAACAAATGAATCTATTGAAGCACAAAAATAAAAAAGAATTTACACAAACAAAAACATGAATGCAAAAATTAAAACTCAAAAAAAGTAAAATGAATCTACTCTAAGCAATATAAACTAAAAGAAAATAAGAGAGGAAAGGAGACGATTACCTCTTGCAGAGCAGGAACTAGGACGGCGACCTGAAATCCTTTTTCCATCTTCGTCCACGAACAAAATTAAAAAATCTCTAAATTCATAGGATGAACCTTCGTGGGTTTGTTTCATGCAAGAGCACTGCTCTTACACCTAAGAATCCCTAAATTTCCTCTGTTCATTCAATGCATATTATATATAATTTATTTTTGGGGTAAATCATGCCCAAAAACGATGTGGGACTTTTCGAATGGAAAAATTACGTAGGAAATATATTATAAGACCAAAATTACCAATAATACATATGATATTAGATATTTACTTATAGTATCAGATTAATTTCTAAATACACTTGAGTACTAATATATAGATATATACAATTAATTATTCATAGCTATCCTTAGTATTAGCACACGATCTCTTAATTTTGTCTTAACAATTTGTATTATTGATTGTATACAATATTGATTTTTTTTTAATTATTATTGATTGTATTATTTTTGTATAAAAAAATGATAATTTGATATTAACATACAATCTTTGAATCATTTCATAGGTTCTTATTTTTTTTAATCAAACGATTTTTCAGTAATTTTTCCATTATCTTTAAATTAAATAGATTCTCTGTTTGTTGTTAAGGTTTTACGAATTATATTATGGGTATCATCCCTCCACTTTATTTTATGTACATAAAGCTCAATGATTCCTCTTGAATCAGCCGTTCTCGAGCAAAAGGCAATGAAAGTAAATATGTTGGGTCCAAAGGATCAATATTATTATGTAACAACAATAACAGTAAAAAATGACTAATTACTTTCAAAATTGATCCCCCTCCTTCCTGTCACGCCTCGAGCCTACACCCTCGGCGGGATTGGCACTCGAGAACCATTTCTGGCCCCAAGCGAACCCTTGGCCTAACTTAACTCTTAGTGGAAGACTTACTCATGATAAAATACTTTAAAAATTAAACTGAAATGCTCAATAGATGACTTAGAATGTATAAAGAACATTCATTATCCAAAATGACACTCAAGTTTCAATCATCAAAACATAAATGGAAAGACTCAAGAACTAACATCAACTACCATCTATGAATCCTCTAAAACCGTGAGGGATGTCGGGACAAGACCCCTGATCATCCTAACAATTGAAAACTACTAAAGCAATGTAAATAGGGATTCTCCGAAAAGCAAGAAGGCTCACCACAAGACTCTGAATGCTCAAGTGGATCAACGAAGCGCTGGATGTTGATCCTGGTTACCTGTATCTACATCATAACAATGATGCAAGCCAAATGGCGTCAGTACATTGAATATACGAGCATGCGAGGAGAATTCTAACACAAGACATAAGCTTGAAAGGAACTGAAAGAACATATCTAGGCTCAACTCAACTCAACTTTACTCATTTCAATATAAAGAAATAAAATAAATGCAATATAAAAGAAAGCTTTTAAAACATGGATAACAACTCTATGTATTTAGAAATACAATAATAAATCTGTGTATGCAAAGATACAATATAAACTCTGAATGTATATAAAAATACAATGAACTCTGTGTATATAAGGATAAAAAAATACTGTTGTGGGAGTTTCTCTAACCGACAACCATCAATTAAGAGCTATGTGATGATACATCGTTTTACCTCACGCTGCCAGGGCCGTCCTATACCTTGCCAAGGGCATAGAACCTAACTACTAAGTGGATCCACTATTCTATGCTAAAAAGCACTAAGGTATCATCTAAAAAGTATGACCCTTTTTAACCCATGATGGCTACATAGTTTATGGGGGCTGAGAGTTGTCTGAACTCTCCCCCATATCGGTGCTCAATACTACTCCCAAAAGATACTAGCTCATATGTTTAAAAACATAACTCTGTGGTTTGAGATTATTTCTCAAAACTTAGCTCAAAGGCTCTCTTGGAAAACAAAGTTTCCTCTCTTGCTTAATTGTGAAAGCATTTACTCTTTATTGAAAACTAGCTCAAAGGCTTTGTGGAAATCAAGGTTTCCTTTCTTGTTTAATTGTGAAAACAATTACTCTTTGGGAATACATAGTCTCGTTATACTTCTTTTGAAGAAATGAACTTCAATCTTTACTCTTTACTCAACTCAAAACTCAAGTTTTAAAACAAAGATAAACGTTTGTGAAAGACTTTTGGAAGACTCTACGAACTTCTCTTGACTTGACTCTTAACTTTCCTTGAATTGAATTATGGATTCTAGGTTTATGATCACATGTTTATGGATGAGTTCTTGATGCTTAGACGTACCTTAGAGTGTAAAAATCAACTAAAAAACTTAACTACGTTGCTAGGGAACTCAAACGGAAAGAAGTGGGAAAGGGTAGGGGACTTGGCGACCCT
This sequence comes from Solanum acaule, assembly GCA_036250505.1. NCBI lineage: Eukaryota > Viridiplantae > Streptophyta > Magnoliopsida > Solanales > Solanaceae > Solanum > Solanum acaule. The sequence goes on along the minus strand of JAJOOR010001568.1, from coordinate 43,743 downwards.
GGCGCTCTGAGTGGTGCGGTGCGCCAACCCCTAAACTTCAGACACTGGGTTGGGGCACACTGGCTGGTACGGTGCCCCAGAGCTATCCTTTAGAGACCAAGTTGGGGCACTCTGGTTGGCGCGGCGCCCCACACCCCTTCCCCAGATTTAGATGAATTTTCTTGGTTGTTTTTCAACTCTAAACCCTCTAGATTCAATTGGTTCTTTTCCCAAACACTTAGATTCGACTACATAACCAAAATATGCAAGAATCTACTCAAAATGACACCTAGTTTCATGAATTTAAATCAAGAAATTCGCAACAATTTCAACAATAAAAAACCCAATAGAAAATTCAACAAAATCCATCAAGAACTCAATTTCTATACTTTCAAAAGCATAATATTTCTGAATAAAATCATGATTGGCACGTGGGTGAACGAACCCAACGCTATGTGATCTCACATACCTCGTAGGGATCACCCCTTGACGAAATCCACAAGCCTAGCTTCAAGAACTTGACGATTTCTTGCCTCCTCTATTCTTTTCTCTTCTCTAAAAACCCTAACTCTTTTTGATGAAGCGTAAACTGAACCAAATCAGTTTAGACCCCAACTTAATTGCCAAAACCGAAATCAATTAATTGGGTAGTGAAAAGACCGTAGTACCCTTCTAAAATCCGGTTTTGACTTTCCTTATCTAGACAACCCAACTTTAAATGGGAATATCTCCCTCATATGAGCTCGAAACTGAGCAAACTCGGTGGCTTTGGAAAGATAATTCAAAGATATTTCCTACGGTATCTTGTAGTACACCTAATTCAACCTGAGAGAGGATTTATGGTCGTTTGAAGTTGACCCAAAAACTCAAACTTAGCTTAACTTTGTCAAACTTTCCAAATTTGATTATTTCCAAAAACGATTTCTTTCTAATTCTTGTTCTTTCTACTTATTTCAAATAATGGGGTGTTACAATATCTCCCCTTTGGTAACATTCATCCTCGAATGAGATTACTCTTAGTAGGCTAAGACGTAATATCTAACACCTAGCTCAAACACCCAACAAGCAAAATGTAAATACAACATGCCAACTTAAAATAAAAGCCAAGAAAAGGATTAGAACCTTAATTTAGAACTTCTTCGGATTCGAAGAGATGTGGGTATCTCTTCTTCATATCCTCTTCAGCTTCCCAAGTAGCTTCCTTAACAAACTGATTTCTCCACAAAACTATGACTCATGCTACTTCTTTAGTTCTCAACTTGCGAACTTGGCGGTCTAGAATCTGAATAGGAATCTCCTCATAAGACAAGTTATCCTTGATACCAATATCTTCAGTAGGTATGATAAGTGAAGGATCGCCTATGCACTTTTTCAACATGGAGACGTGAAATACCAGATGAACCGCTGCTAACTCCTGGGGTAGCTCCAACTCATAAGCTACATTGCCAATCTTCTTGGATATTCTGTAAGGACCAATATATCGGGCACTAAGTTTCCCCAGCTTACCAAATCTCATAACATCCTTCATGGGTGAAACTATCAAGTAAACCCAATCATCTACTTCAAACTCTAAGTCTCTTCTCTTAACATCAATATAGGATTTCTGGCGACTTTGCATTGTTTTTAGTCTCTCTTGAATACCTTTCACTTTCTCCCTAGCTTAATTAACTAAGTCTGGTCCTATCAACCCAACTTCACCAACCTAAAACCATCCAATAGGAGATCTGCATCTTCTCCCATAAAGAGCTTCATAAAGAGCCATTTGGATGCTAGAATGGTAACTATTATTGTAAGCAAACTCAATGAGAGGTAGGTGATCATCCCAATTACCCTTGAAATCAATCACGCAAGCTCTCAACATATCCTCTAAAGTCTGAATGGTGTGCTCTACTTGTCCATCAGTCTGAAGATGAAAAGCAGTACTCAAGTTCACTTTCAAACCCAAACCTTTCTAGAATGACGTCCAAAACTGTGCAGTAAATTGTGCACCTCTATCTGAAATAATCGATAGCGAAACCCCATGAAGTCTGACTACCTCTTGAATATACAACTTAGCATAATTTTCTGCTGAATGGGTAGTCTTTACTGGTTAAAAGTGGGCTGATTTAGTCATTCTATCAACAATCACCCAAATAGAATCATGCTGCTTGCGAGACCTGGGTAAACCTGTGATCAAAATCCATATTGATCATCTTGTACTTCCATTCCGGAAGTTCTATGTTCTAAGCCATACCACCGGTCTTCTGGTGCTCTACTTTAATTTGTTGGCAATTCGGACACTTAGCAACAAATTCTGCAATGCCCTTCTTCATACTACTCCACTAATAAAACTCTCTCAAATCACGATACATCTCTGTTGAACCCGGATGGATAGAATATCTGGAGCTATGAGCTTCCTTCATGATCCTCTCTTGGAGTTCATCCACCTTTGGTACACACAATCTACCTTGATACCTCAATACACCTTCTCCCCCTTGTTCAAAAGCCATTACTTTTTGGTTATGAATATTTGCCTTCAATTCAAGAAAAATAGGATCTTGGTCTTGTTTCTCTTTCACTTCTGAAACTAATAATGATTCAGCCCCATTCATCACCACTACTCCTCCTTCTGTAGAATCCATTAGTCGAACTCTTAATCGTGCAAGTCTATGCACATCTTTTTCTAACTCTTTCTTATCTTTCTCAAAATGGGTGGTACTACCCATAGATAACTTGCTCAAGGCATAAGAAACAACATTGGCCTTACCTGGGTGGTAAAGAATACTCATGTCATAATCCTTGAGTAACTTTAACCACCTTCGCTGTCTCAGATTAAGCTCTTTCTGACTAAACATGTACTGAAGACTCTTGTGATCGGTGAACACATCCACATGAACATCATAAAGATAATGAGGCCATATTTTCAAAGCAAATACTACGGCAGCCAACGCTAGATCATGGGTTGGGTAGTTCCTCTCGTGAACCTTAAGCTGTCTAGAGGCATAAGCTATAACTTTGCCATTCTGCATTAACACACAACCCAAACCAACTCTATTTGGGGCAGTAGTAAACCTCTTTTTCAATTCCTGAAAACTTTTCTCACAAGCTTCAAATCATTGAAACTTCACAGTTTTCTGAGTTAACTTAGTCAAAGGAGATGAAATAGATGAAAATCCCTTGACGAACCTTCTATAATAACCAACAAATCCCAAGAAACTCCTAATGACAGTTAGATATATGGGTCTAGGCCAATTCTGCACTGCCTCTATTTTCTGAGTATCAACTCTTATTCCATCACCGAAAACAATATGGCCTAAGAATGCCACAGACTCTAACCAAAATTCACATTTCGAGAACTTAGCATATAACTCCTTATCTTTTAAAGTTTGGAGAACAATTTTGAGATGACTAGCATGATTTACCTCATTCCTTGAATAGATTAGAATGTCATCAATGAATACGATAACAAACATATCTAAATAAGGCTTGAATACTCTATTCATAAGATCCATTAACGTTGAAGGTGCAATAGTCAAACCAAACAACATGACCAGAAACTCATAATGACCATAACGGGTCCTAATGTTGTCTTTGGATCATCACATTCCCTTACTTTCAACTGATCATAGTCTGATCTGAGGTCTATTTTCGAAAAACAAGAGGCACCCTGAAGTTGATCGAAAAGATCATCGATTCTCGGAAGAGGATACTTATTCTTGATGGTAACCTTGTTCAATTGACGGTAATATATACACATCCTAAGGGAACCATCTTCTTTTCTCACAAATAAGACCGGAGCACCCCAAGGTGAGACACTTGATCGAATGAAACCTTTCTCAAGGAGACCTTTCAACTGCTCTTTTAACTATTTTAACTCTGCTGGTGCCATCCTATATGACATAATAGATATAGGATGAATATCAGGAATAATGTCTATACCGAAGTCTATTTCTCTCTTAGTAGGGACTCCGGGAAGATCATCTCGAAAGACTTCTGGAAACTCTTTTACTACTAGAACTAATTGAATATGAGGTATCTCAACACTAGAGTCATTAACTCGGACTAAGTGATAGACACACCCCTTGTAAACTAACTTTCTCGCCATAAGGTACGAAATAAAACTACCTTTAGGCACTGCTGAACTACTCTTCCATTTTATAACTGGTTCACTGGGAAACTGAAACTTGACTACTCGAGTTCTACAATCTATTGATGCATAACATGCTTGAAACTAGTCCATACCTAAAATGACAACAAAATCTACCATATCTAACTCAATTAAGTCAGCCATGGTACTCTTGTGATTGACGAAAATTGTACAATCACGATAGACTCTCTCAGCTAGAATAAACTCACCAACATGTGTAGAAACACTGAAGGGCTCAAGAAGTTGCTCAGGAAGAACATCAAAATTCATCGCAACATAAGGAGTCACAAAAGATAAACTCGCTCCTGGATCTAGCAAAGCATAAACATTGAAATTAAAGACTTGAATCATACGAGTGACAACATCTAGCGAATCCTCTTGCTCTTGGCGACTAGTGATAGCATAAAGACGGTTTGATCCTCTGCTTACCCCTGAAGTAGATCCTCTAGATGTGGCTCTGTATTGAGGAGCAACTGAAGAAGACTGGGCTCTATTGCCCCCATTACCATTACCCTGCCTGCTCTTAGGACACTCTCTCATAACATGACCGTTCTGACCACACTTGAAGCAACCAGTGGAGCCATCACAACACATCCCTGAGTGGCTCCTACCACACTTAGCACATGCAAGAGGCTTACTACCCCCTTGTGCCATAGTACCTTGAGAATGGGCAGGTCTAGCTCTGAAATTCTGTGAATTCTGATTTGAAACTCACCTATGTTTCTTGGTGCAGGTGCACTAGCAAATGATGGAGCAGGTCTCTTTTGTTTCTGTTGGAAGGAAGACCGGTTTGCAATACTCTTTTTTAGCCCGAACTAATTCCTCGACGTCTTAGACCTCTTATTCTTAAACTCTTTTCTATCCCTCAGCTTATCCTCCTCAACTTGTTGCATATGGATCATTAGCTTTTCTATGTCCATATCTCTTATCGGCATAACTGCCTTGCCTTTCTTGCTTGACAGGCAAGACAACCCAGCAACGAATAAACTCATCATGCTCCTCATGTCAGCAACCATCTCCAGAGCATAGCGGGAAAGTTGTGTGAACTTCAGACTATATTCATGAACACTCATGAATTCTTGCTTAAGAGTAGGGAATTCTCGTACCTTGGCTTTTCTCAGTTCACAGGGAAAGAAACGCCCCAAGAAGGCCTCCTCAAACAAAGCCCAACTCACAAATGGTGCACCTTCAACTCTATTCTTTTTCCACTGATCAAACCAGATTCCAGCGACACCCTTCATTTGGTATGCAACTAGTTCCACTCTCTCAGCATCAGCAACACGCATGATCTTGAAAACCTTCTGAAGCTCTTCAACAAAGTTTTCTAGATCCTCAGTGACACTTGAACCAATGAAGCATGGAGGATTCATCCTTAAGAACTCACGGATCATTGAAGTATCAGCCACTTTCTATCGATTCTCTCTCTGTTGCCCAGCTTGGCTGGTCATAACTTGGCTCAACATCTGAATGGCCTCACAAAATTTAGCATTGGTGACCTCTCATTGGGGTTGCACTTCTGGGGCATTAGGTACCCCTTGTTTCTTTGGTTCAACATTCCTTCTAGCTGGACGACCTCTGACAGCTCTTCGTAGAGGCATGATCTGAAAGACATGCGCAAGCACGATTTAGAAGGAAACTTTTTAAAGATAGAACTCTATCGCACGAAATGAGTATAAAAGAAGTGAAGGAATTCCTAAATGGTGCAGCCTCCTAATTATAGATGTGGTGCGCTTCACACCGATAACTAGGAATCTATAGACACGGCTTCATAGACTCCGTAGGACTCTTAAACTCTGTGCTCTGATACCAAGTTTGTCACACCCCGAGCCTACACCCTGGGTGGGATTGGCACTCGAGAACTATTGCTATCCCCAAGCGAACCCTTGGCCTGACTTAACTCTTAGCGGAAGACTTACTCATGATAAAATACTTTAAAAAGTAAACTGAAATGCTCAATAGATGACTTATAATGTATAACATAAATAGGGGTCCACATTGCTAAGAAAAGATACCAGAATTTCAACAAGTAGCCAGAGAGAGAGAGAGCTCGTGGATCAAACATTGCAAATTTCTCTAAAACATACAAGTTCAAGTATTCGAGCACTCAAGTTCAAGAAACAACTAAAGACCAAGATTATCGGATTCAAGAATAAGCTCAAATGACCTTGAAGTAAAGTACAAGTAAATATCAAGTTCATCAAGATTTAAGATCAAGCTCGAAGGTCCTTGAATCCAAGTACAACTCATGAACAAGTCCATTAAGATTCAATATTAAGCTCAAAATTGTCACAACTCAAAATATCAAGTCATGATGGCACCTAATAACAACCCACTAGTAGGTAAGCCAAACCCATAACCCAGAACCAGAAGAAACGGGCTATCACGCGAAAGAGGAGAATGTGGAGAAGAAACAAAAATAGAGAAAGAAAGAGAAACAAGATATACATATAACACCCCACGATCTGGTATAGTCGAGCCATAAATTACAAAAATGAGTACAAAGTAAATACAAATAGATACACAATTTTCTGTGAATACAAAATAAAGATTGGTTTAGTCAAAATAGAGGGAGATTGGCAAATCCTAACACTAGGAGATCACCTTATGTCTCTGAGCATAGTTGCTATGCATGAGGTACAAGTCAACGCTAAGAGCTTATACTATGATCTGCACGGCTCAAAAGTGTAGTATGAGTACTAGTCATGACCCAAAGTACACCCTAGACGTGACATGTCATATAAGACCCCAAGAGACCCTACACAAGCCACTGGACATACAAATACACAACATAATAGATAATAATATAAATCTCATATAATAAAATAGTTTGACATAAAGCGAAATTCTAATCATAGTCTTGAGAAGCCATCTGCTACATCAAATAAGTAGTCGGGACGTAACCCGTACACCACATACAACATCTGAAAAGTAAAGACATATGAAAGCAATAAAGGTGACATGGTCCTCGGAGTATGAGGACTCACCAAGTCTTTATATTTACAAGGTAATCCACTAGCCACAAACGAAAGGAGAGGAATTGTCACACCCTAAATTAGTGAAACAATGTAGGCACAAGTATGCATTAGTACATGAAATGTACAAAGTAAGAGGAATATACATGAAAACATGAAAACGTGATCATAGAGGACATAATCAAAAACATGATATGCATGACCAAGAAAAATATTATAGAAATCATTTGAAGTAGAATCGTAAATCATGAACATGGTCAATGCATCTTAAAATCATCAAGAAAGCTTCATTAAAACCTTGACAGAAAACATAGATTATTTTGTGGGATATTGACTTTAACCAACAATAGACCATGCGAGCTACAACATGAAATCCAATGTAACTCCCACATTGAGAAGGGAGAGTCTACTTGCTAAGGTAGAATTTCGTATCATATCATATTCTATATGTGGATCACAATCTAGGACATTTAAGGCAAACCCACGGAGGCATGTAGTTTGGAACTAGAGATTGCTACATAAGACTACCCCATTTGAGCCTCCACTTCAAAGTTCTCTTCCTACTAAATTAAATCTCAACAAAATAGTCAATTTCATAAACATATCATCATCCATGGAAAAGTAAAATTCAAATACTAGTTCAAGCTTAAAACATCATAGAGTAGTTCATTAAATCTTGAATCAAGCATGTGTGAGAAAATCTTTCACCAATCATGATTCCTTATTGTGAGAAAAACCTTTCACAATTTAATTGATGCTCATCTTAAAGAAACCTAATTCATAATATATTCTTTTTCATAAATCATGCATAACTTCATGAAAACATTAAATCATATATTCATAATTTCTTCATAAATTCATGTCTTTTAGGGTTCATAGATGAAACTCATGATCAATGCACGGGTTCAGGTGATTTCAATTGAAATGCATGTAATTGAGTCAAAACAATCAAATTCAAGCAATTGAATCCACACAATTAGAACCCATGAAGAATTGAATAAAAATCTAGTAAATTTGATTGAAATTGAATTAGGGAATTAGAGAAAACCTTGGGGCTCAATGGGTGAATGGAACCCATTGATGAATCCCTACATACCTTGAGGATCAAAGCCCAAATAAATGGATGAATAGGAGATTTGGTGATTGGAAACCCTATCCTTCTTCTTGACCTTGAGAGAGACTTGAAGGGGATGGATGTGGATGGGATTTGGGGGTTTGAGTGAATGAGAAAGTTGGGTTACTTTTAGGAATAGAAAGGTAGTTATAGAACATAGTAATAGGGGTAAAATGACATAGTATAGGTATTAGATGCATAGGAAAAGACCCAAATACCCTTAAAATAATTTTTGGATAGTTTCTACGGTCCGTACAGGTCAACTGTAGAACCAATTTCAGAAATCCAAATTTCACCTTACTTTCCACGATGCCCTTCTACGGTCCATCTCAATTCCTACAGTCCGTAGACCTAATCTGTAGGAATAAACTTTTGGTCCAAAATTTTAGTAAGTCTGAAACGTTCCTACGGAACTCATCTATGGCTAGTCATCTTTCCTATATTTCGTCTTGTTCATTCGTAGGTCAAACTTCTGAAACTTAATTTTCCAAAACATCATTCTAGATACTACAATTCCATTCCTACAACTTGTTGGTATTCCTACGGGTCGTAGGTCTGTTTCGTAGACCACTGCTTCATAGAATTTCTCCATTTTTCTTTCCTTTGTCATCTTTCCAACTTTCGAGGTGTTACATTACTAGAAAGTGGTACTCAATAGGCATAGGCTGACTGATCTCCAAAGACAAAGCAAACATAAATTATAGGTAAAAAGAAGGAATAAATAGTTCAAGCAGCTAATTAAAGAAGAGATGCCACACAATAAAAGTAAATAGGAATAGAGGAATATGAGAAAACAAGTAGGTAGCTAAGACAAGGGAACATACTTGGATGCGCTAGCCCAAAAACCTAACCACAATAATATTCTACTATGGAAGTCAATAAACCGAAGATATTCTAACGGTAACCACCACTACACGCCATATCAGTCAAATGGTTAATCCAATCAAAATCAAATCTGGAAGTACCGATCTAGAGGGAATCAATGGGGACAAATCTAAGTCAAACATATAACTAACTATCAAACTGACACAAAATACACAATTATAATCAAATAATAACCTAACTGAATCCCCATAAATCTGGAAGATACTCAACAATGAACATAACCCAATCAGCCCCCCATAAGACCGGCAAGTGCAAACAACAACAAATTATATTGGTGATAATCAATGAATATGAATACAAGTTATGCAATAGAAAACCAATACTACGAACAGTACCAAGTGCCACACAAACATATATAGACACCTACCTTCTTCCCCTGACATGCAAGGTAAAACCATGTGGACACCCCTCCTCCTATTCATTGTGTCACACGGACAGAGGGATCCATAGAGAACTTGAGAATTCCATATATACTTCCTGGTCCTGATCCACGGCTATCATAATTGATCCTCATTGATCTGCTCCATCATGGTACATAGATGTACATAACAAAACTAAGTCAGTATAAAAATGATCTGAAATTCCTCCAACTGATCAAGTAAAAGTGAGTTCATTATCGATGCATCTGGTATCGCAAAGATTCATTTATCAATGTAGTAAATGTGGTACGCATCCCATCAAAATCAGTTTTAAAAGTAAAAATGTACAAAATCCTACTTTTTAAAAAATAGTAGTTAAAACCAATGTATGTACTGGGATTGTACCAAAAAACACGTGAAAATGAGTACCATTGCTATGCATGCCATCACTAGCATAACTTATAGCATGTATACACCCTTAATCATATAATCGACATCACCGAACTCCTAAAGCATAGAGACCTAAACTGGAATCCAATAGGTTCTCGACCAAGGCTTCGGGTCCAAGAATATTCCATCATACTCACAATAACATCTTAACATGCTCACCGAAACTCAGAAAACAAAAGAAAGTATGAAGAATCAAACAACCAAAAGAGTAACTCAAGGATCTCAACCTTTACCCTTAGGTGCCACTCGAGTGAACACTAAGAAAAACTAATGCCAACCTATATCTATAATAAAACCACTAAGGTTCCATAGCCTAATCTGAGATAGGGATCAAAATCAAGTCTAACAGGTCTAATTGGGGTGAATTACCGCAAGACCAAAGCATACCCATAATTCACGCTCTAGAAGAGGGTACCATTCCATGGAAATTACTACAAGGAGCAACGTTATTAACTAAGGTTCAATAAAACTCATTCTAAGGCACTTATATCGCCTCACTATCCTAAGACATCAAACATCAACTGCGAAGAGGTTAACAATACTAAAGTAAGCCTTAAGCAAGGAGTTACTAGCCTGGGCTAAGGTTTTTTATAACATTTTACTAGCCTCAGGCTCCTTCGAGAATCAATAAAATAAGAATAAGGAAGAAATCCTATATTTTTCGCATACAATCCCAAACCCACATGCAATCTATACTAAATATTATGTCATAGAACACAATCTAAAAGAAAGTAGACTTTTGTCTACCCGAAAGGTAAACTGCAATTTTGAACTGTCCACGAGCAGCCCGTGTCTTCTCCACACCCTTTGAATGCCGCAATACTATCAAAATAAAAAAACTATGTGTCACTACGAGAAGAATGATACCCATGTTACTATAATATAACTAAGGCCCAAAATCAGGTAAAAAAATAGGCCCACAGGATCCGTCAAATTAAATTTTGAAACTGAACCCATCACTAGGTCCCTAATAGCTCAAGGAATTTATACCTAAGAGTAAGGCACAATCGGAGCTTGAGAATCCACCCAAAATAGCCCACGATCAGAAAGCTTCTGGAACACCAAATTTGGATCAAAATGAGGGAATTCAATGGAAACTTACAGGATAAACATAGTAAAGTTGACCCCTACAACGTCCCTAAGCAAAGACCCATTCAATTTACAACAATACACATTGGTCTCCCTTAAATTCGAGCTCTCAAACTAGTTCTATGGAGGAGAACTATATTGGAAAGGGGGTGAAAAATAAGGAATAAAACTGACTGCATATTTAGTTGGCCTCCGAAAACGCGGGACCCAAGGCCACAAACACGGAGGTCAACCAGGTCAATAATGAACTTTTTTCCATGAATGTAAAGCCAAGGCCTGCGAACGTGAGGGTCAAGGCACCTGGTCACTGCGAACACAACACTAGGCTCACAAATGCGGAGACCAAAATCATTGGCCTCTACAAAAGCAATACTAGGTGTGCGAACACGAAGTACAAAGGGTGTTGCACTAGAAAGTGCTACACGAACGGAGCATTTTGAGTTGAAAACACTTTGATGGGGTGCTCAAAATTCATTCGGAACCCGTGCACCCAAACAAACTATGCTACCCCATCACTACTTAGGGACTCTATAGGAAAGCTCTAAACGTCGAAAAATATTTGAAAATGGTTGAAATAACTTGGAGTGTATATTACAACATCCACTACTAATAGGAATTTCATCTTCAAAATTCTAGGAATAGAAAAAGGCATAAGGCTCAGAAAAATGAGGGTACTGGGTCCACATGCTTTGCCAGACTTTTAGACACCTCTTCAGATCGAACAACACTGTCCCAGATCTCAAGCAAGAAGAATACTCTCAAACTCACTACTATCACTCTGAAACTCAAAACAAGTCACTAACTCCTTCCTTTGATGCATACATTCATCCAACAAAAGAAAAAAAACTTGACCAAATTCGCCAGACTCACCTTGGATATACCAATACCACACAACTACCACAGAGTTAAGCAAACACATTATGATTGGAGGCTGCAAACTATCTCAAAATTTGTATTATCAACCTTATGCTCCAAGTCCAACACCTCCCAGTCATCATGAGTATCCAATCTAAATCCTTCTCGCACAACCACGCCTACTAAGTAGGCATAGGCCGACTGAGCTCCTAAGATAAATCAAGCGTAAATAGAAGGTAAAGAAGGAATGCACAGTACATGTAGCTAAAGAAGAGATGTCACACAATAAAAGTAAATTGAGATAAAGGAGTAGTAGCAACTAACCAAAGTATACTAATAGTAACCACTATTACACAACATATCAGCTAAAGGGCCAATCCAACTAATCAAATCTGGAAGCACCAATATAGAGGGAATCAAAGAGGATAAATCTAAGACAATCGCTTAACCAACAATCAAACTGACAAAAAATACACAATTATAATCAAACAATAACCTAACCAGACCACTATAAGCATGAAAGGTACACAACAATAAACATAACCCAAACAACCTCTATAAGACCACAAGGTGCAACAACAACGAGTTATACTAGTGATAGGCGATGAATATGAATGAAAGTTATGCAGTAGAACCAATAGTGTCAATTGTAACAAGTGCCACACAACCAAGTATATACACCTACCTTTTCCCCGACATGCTAGGTAATACCCATGTGTACACCCTTCCCATTGTTTAGTGTGTCACGTGAATAGAGGGACCCATGGGACTCGAGAAGTCTTTATACACTGCATGGTCCTGATCCATGGCTTTCATAATCAATTCTCATGTATCTCTGATCTTGGAAATATTTTATATGCTTAAAGTAAGTGAAAACCATATTTTAGCTAGATTTGATAACTAATTATGTTGTGTTTGTAGTGGTTCAGTGTTGTTTATGTTATTTTGGATAATCAATTTGATTAGATGTTTGTAGGTTGGAAAGCATGTGAAATGGGGAACTGATAGTTAAGAAAGGCAATGTAGTCAAGGACAACATCGATTAAAGTGTGAAAGTCACAAGGAAAACAAAGAAGGGAATAAGAGAAGAACCCAGTTCCATAACCACTCCGTGTCACGGAGCTGGAACTTTAAATACAGGTCGCAAGAATTTTGAAATAAAGGAGTCTATATTGGATCCACATTGCAAAGAAGGCCAAATTACAAAATAGACAGGTCCACTTTGACTCCACGTCGCAGGCCTATAACATAAGATTTTGCCATGTTTTTCTCCGCTTATAAATAGCTCGTTTTGGTTTATATTTTTATTCTTTTACTATTTTTTGGAGGAGAAGACTTGGATGACTTATTTCTGTAATTTCTAGGGTTCATTCCTAGTCTTTTTAATCTTCCAATCTCTTGAATAACAATTAAAGATTCAAACTTTGTGAATCGTATTATGAGTAGCTAAAACCCTTTGTTCTTGGATTGTGACTACGAATGATTGTGTAATATCAAATCTTTAGATAAAGATGGGTTATAATTCAAAATTGTTCTTGTGTTCTTGAATTTCCAAATTAATGCTTGATTACCATTAGTATAAATATATTTTCTTCTCTAGAACTCGAGAGAGGAATAGAGGGATATAGAATGTGGAATACAAGGAGAATGATCTTTCTAGGTCAAAACATAGATTGATTTGCATCTAGGATAGAGATATATATAGTTACCGTTCTTGGTTGTGAAACAAGAAGATATCATAATGCTCTACAATTGGTCCAATCTATTCCCACTCAATGATATAGTTAGGTTGTCAATTGTGGTAGGTGATTAGAGGTCGAGAGATAATGATCGTAATATTAAACTTGTTAATCAATAGCTTGATAACCTATCAGATTCTGAAGTGCGGTATGTTATACATGAAATCTTGCTTAAGCTAGAGCCCTAGGATTCCCCAAGTCATTGTTATAGTTCAAAGTGAAACAAAATCATTGCTCGTAAATTTAGTTAATTTGAATATTGCAGCTTTTAGTTTAAAACACCAATTAAGCTCTTTCGACATACTTGCACTAAATTATAGTTACAACTAAATTATGTATTTGCTAATCATAAGTCCTTTGGGTTCGATAATTTGGCTCTTAAGAGCCAATATATTACTTGTGTGACCACGCACAAGTTCGTGTGCATTTGTAATCAAGATTTTGGTGCCACTTTCGGGGACTTAGAAATTAACTATTATTTAGGTTATACTTTTTCTCTCTATATTTATTTAAGTTTTTATATATTTTTTCTTTTAATATTTTGGTACTCTTATTTATATGAACGATTGGGATAGATAGTGCTTGGACGATGGTTATCATTGTCGGTACTGTGGAGGACCCTATCTGGATATCAATCATCATACTATTCAAAAGAGAGGGTTGTGAGAACCTACCCAATATTTGGAATGGAATGTATGTCAGATATATGGTGGTTAAGATGGAAATTTGAATGGTTGTCCCAATTCTAATTCCTCACCCTTGAGCCCCTATTATGATTCTTTTGTTATTTGTGATGTTGGTAGGAGTTATGAAGTAGAGGATGTGAAATAAGAGGCTAACATTATGGATTTATTGAAGCAACTAATGGAGCAACAAGCATAAATTAGGGAAGCTATGGAAATAACTCATTCAAAACTCATGACAATGAAGGCTAAGGTTGACACCTATAATCTGCAAGTTACAGTCCTAGCTAAGACTCAATTAGAAGAAGAGAGTGAATCCCTATAGGAGAAAATTATGAAACAGACATAGTGAGCAAATCTTGGCTGCATGAACAAGCTCAACTTTTAAAGTTTCAAGAGTCTCTTTGTGGTAGTCTTACACACATGGAGACCCAATTGACAATAGGAAGAGTTGAGCTCAGATAGAAAAAAAATAGACCAATTTAGCTTAGATATTCATGACTTATTCGTGGATGATGACCAACTAGTGGAGCAAAAAGAGGAATTACAATCATTCAACTATACTTTATTCCTTCATGTCAATGTTGAGAAGGAGTACAAAAGTGATAATGGCATAACTAATGTTGCGTTGTAGTTGCGGCATCTTGGACCTCATTCAAAATATTTTTCTACATTATGATTGGATGACGACATGAAATTTGAGCCATTTGAACTAGTGGAGAAGTGTCTAGATGAGGAACAAGCCTCCCACATCCTAAAGTTTGTTAGTCCACATGGACATAATAACATTCCTCACATAAGGACCAAGGAATGCAAGATGCTTCATCTATTTCTAGAACCTTTGATCTTTGATCTTGAGCAGAGCAAAACAATTGACGCAAAATTAGCGGTGAAATTCATAAGTTCAAAGTTGAAAGAAAAGTGGTCACTTGAGTCATGTCACAATGTTAAATCATGTGCATGTTGGGAGGCAACCCAATTAGTAGTGTAGCTTCTTATTTTATATTTTTTTTAGTGTCATTTTTTGTGTTGTTTTGTGCTTACATGTTTTGGGAAGTCTGAGTACCTGAAATTTGGAGCTAAAGAGCATGGAAAAGAATAAATGTGGGGTCACACACCCCTCTTGATGATAATTGAATATTTCCATATTGTTAGCAAGTATTAAAGGTTTTAGGGAGTTTTTCTAACCCTTGTTTTATTTTTTAATTGATAGTTTGGGGACATAACATCTTTTTAAAGTGTGGGTGGGAATTCTTTCAATTACATGATTAAATTAGTGACACTTACACGCCAACTGGGATATCTCCTAATTACATGAGGCTCACTTTGTTTCCCTTTTCTCTACTAGGAGTGGAAAAATGGTGGTTGAAGTTGGAGCCAGCAAACTCCATCACTTCATGGGATGATCTTACTCGTAAGTTCTTAATAAGGTTCTTTGCATTGGGGAAAATAGCTAAGATAAGGAGTGAGATATTGAATTTCAAACACAGAGGAGAGAATTTATACCAAGCCTGGTATATATTCAAGTCCTTATTGATAAGCTGTCCACATCATCACTTAGAAAATGAGGTATTGGTCCATACCTTCATTGAGGGTCTTGAACCAAATACAAAAATTCTTCTTCACTCTGCTGCAGGGAGACATGCCTTAGAGAACACGTATCAACAATTGTTCACACTGTTGAATCAAATCTCTCAAGGGAAATCTGAGTGGGATGGATGAGGCACCAAACCGATGGTACAAATTACTAGAGGTAGATGCAGTACAATCCTAACTAAACAAATTGCTTCAATACAGAACATGATGAACACTCACATTAACAATTTGACATTTGGGCTACAACAGGCTTCGACAAATATGGTGCAACAACAACAAGTGTGGTGTGAAGTGTGTGGTAATGGTGAGCATGCTAATGAATAATGTGGGTGCAATCTAGACTCTGTGAACTTCTTGGGAAATGCTCAAAGAGGTAGAGGAAACTAGAACTATGGGAGTACATATAATCCAAGTTGAAAAAATTATCCAAATTTCTCATGGGGAGGTAACCAAAACCAGAATAAAAGTCAAAAACAAAACAGGCCACAAGGTAATGAGAAGAAATATAATCAACATAGCCAGGGTAATTAGCAAAGTGGAAAGCAGGATAACATGAGTGTGGAAGAGATGTTAAAGTGAATGATGGAAGACATGGCCAAGCTGGCCACAAATGTGTGTGACAATAAACTGGCCACTTAGAACTTAAAAAAGTAGTTTGAGAAATTTTATAGTGCTCAAAATTCTCATCCTCAAGGAGGCCTACTAGGTAACGCTTATCCAAACCCAAAGTAGGTTAATGTCGTGGGTACCCGAAGAGGTTTGGAGGTAAAAGAGCTAGTTCTAAAAAATAGGGTTCCAAAGGTAGTGATCAGTGAGAAGAAGAATAACGGAGTTGGAAAAAGCTCACATGTAAAGAGTGAAGTAAATAAAGTAAAACCACCCCCTCTCTTGCAAAAATGTTCAATAAATAGAATAAGGATGAATGCTTTGGAAAGCTTTTCTCTTTACTCTAGCAGGTTCACATTAGTTTGCTACCTGCTGATGTTTTGTAGGGAATTCTAATGTATGCTAAATTTGTGAAGGAGATTGTGGCAAACAAGAGGAGGATGATAGAGTATGAGAAAATTGCACTTAATGATGAGTGTAGTTCTAGAATTCAGAACATGTTGCCCATCATACTAAAAGATCCAGGTAGTTTCGCAGTTCAGATTACTATAGGGTAGAACATTCATGCACGAGGGCTATGTAATTTTAGTGCTAGCATTAATCTCATGCTTGCATCATTGTACAAAAAGTTGGGTCTGGGAAGTCCTAAGTCTACCATCATCATCTTCCAACTTGCAAACCTCTCTGTTGCTAGAACAGAAGGGGTTTTAAAAGATTTTCTATTGTAAGTGGGTTATTGATCTTTCATATTGATTTTGTAGTGCTCAATTTTGAGTTGGATCCTGAGATACTATTCATATTGGGGTGAACTTTCTTGGTCATTGGGATGGCTTTAATAGATGTGGCAGCGGGTTAGTTGACAATGAGGGCACATGGAAAATTTTATGTGTTTAATGTGTAACACACATTGAAGGTACTTGCATTTTATGAAGAATTACTGGCCATCACAGTCATTGATCTTGTCGTGGAAGCTCATTACATCACATATAGGGACCCAATTAAGAGAGTGTTGGTGGGACATGACATTTTTGGTGATGTTGAAGCACAAGAGATAATCCAAACTTTAGATGTGGCAAGTGTGCGTGTACAGATGGGAAACTAGGAACCATTGAATAGAGTATTGGGACCTCCACCTAAGCTATCAATTGAAGAAGCTCCTAATCTTGAGTTAAAATCACTCCCGTCTCATCTTCGATATGCATTTTTGGGTGATAATGAAACCTTACTAGTGATTCTTTTTGCAGATTTGTCTGGAATGCAGGTTAGTGCGTCTTTAGTGTACTAAGAAGAAGAAAATAAGTCATTAGATAGAAAATTTTCTATATACATGGAATCAGTCTAGAGTTGTGCATGTATAAGATTTACATGGAAGAGGGTCATAATACAAGAGCGCAACACCAACGCCGACTGAACCAGATAATGAAAGATGAGGTGAGAATAGAGGTAATCAAGTGGCTAGATGTTGGGATAGTGTACCCCATTTCAAACAACAAATGGATGAGTCCATTTTAATGTGAACCTAAAATGGGGGAATAACTGTGATGCCAAATGAGAAGAATAAGTTGATCCTTACAAGAATAGTTAGTAGGTGGCTTATATGCATGAATTATCGTAAACTGAATGAGGCCACCAGAAAGGATCACTATCCACTCCTCTTCATTGATCATATGTTGAACAAGTTAGCTAAGAATGAGTATTATTGTTTTCTATAAGGGTATTCAAGCTACAACTAGATTGTGATTTCCTGAGAGGATCAGTAAAAGACTACCTTCACCTATCCTTATGGCACATATGCTTTCAAGTGTATGCCCTTTGGACTTTGAAATGCGCCAAAAACCTTCCAGAGATGCATGATAGCCATATTTCATGACATGGTAGAGGACTTTGTGGAGGTCTTCATGGAAGTTTTCTCTATCTTTGGGGAATCTTTTGAGCTATGTTTGGATAATCTTGACAAGGTCTTTGTAAGATGTAAGGAGACAAATCTAGTATTAAATTCGGGAAAGTGACATTTATTGGTCAGAGAAGGCATTGTTCTCGACCACAAGGTCACAAAAAAAGGATTAAAGGTTGATCGAGCTAAGGTTGAAGTAATAGAGAAGCTGCCACCACAAATATCAGTGAAATGGGTAAGAAGCTTCTTGGCCTTGCAGAATTCTATAGGAGATTCATCAAGAGTTTATCCATGACTTCCAAACCTATGTGTAGTCTCTCATAGAAAAAGGTGAAGTTTGAATTTTATGAAAGGTACATCCAAACATTTGAGGTGCCGAAAAAGAACTTGATAGAGGCTCCAATCGTGATTGCTCCTAAATTGAGTTATAATTTGAGCTGATGTGTGATGTTAATGATATAGTTGTGGGTGTTGTGCTGGGACAATGTAAGGATAAGGTGTTCTACTCCATATGTTATACTAGCAAAACCCTCTAATTCAGTGCAAGCAAATTAAACAGTGTGACTGAGAAGGAGATACTTGCTTTGGTCTTCACCTTTGATAAGTTCAGATCTTATTTGGTAGGTAGTAAAGTTATTGTTTACATTGACCATGATGTTGTTAGGTACCTATTCAAAATGAAATATGCAAATCCAAGGCTCATTTGGTGGATCTTTCTGTTCTAAGAATTTGATTTGGAAATTAAGGACAGAGAAGTTACAGAGAACCAAATTACAGATCAGCTGTCCAGTCTAAAAGTTCAATGCATGTGTGAAATGAAGGTCGAATTCATGAGGAGTTTCCTGATGAGAAGTTTCTAGCCTTGGATATTGTTGAATTGTCGTGGTATGTGGATATTGTTAATCAGACTCGATTTTACATTTGGGATGAGCCCTTCTATTTAAGCAAGGCTTAGACAGAGTGATTAGGAGATGTATTATTAAGAATAAGGTCAAGCAAGTACTGCATAGTTGTCATTCCTTCCCTAATGGTTGTCATCATGGAGGTGAGCACACGGCTCACAAAGTGACATAGTCTAGATTTTTCTAGCCTACTCTATTTAAAGTTGCCACATTCTATGTAAAAGAGTGAGATCCATGTCAGCAGATGCGAACTATTTCGAGAAGACATGAGATGCCATTGAACAACATTCTAGAGGTAGAGATATTCAATGTGTGGGCGATTGATTTCATTGGTCCATTTCCACCTTCTAATAGGAACCAATATATTCTTATGGTAGTGGATTATGTTTCTATATGGGTCGAGGTTGTAAATCTTCCCACTAATGACTCCAAGGTGGTCCTAAAGTTTATTAAGAAATAAATATTCACTCGTTTTGGAACTCCAAGGGCTATTATCGGTGAGGGAGGGTCACATTTTGTCAATTAGTGGGTGAAAAATATGTTGACAAAGAATGGGATCAGCCACAAGGTGGATACAACATGACAAGTGGCCAAGTAGAGGTGTCAAATAGAAAGGTGGAATAAATCCTGCTAAAAAATGTTAATGCACAGAGGAAAGAGTGGGCTATGAATCTAGATGATGCATTGTGGGAATATAGAAAAGCCTACAAGACACCAATTGGGACTCCTCCCTATAAAATGGTAATTGTTAAGGGCTTTCATCTTCCAGAAGAACTAAAACACCTAACTTACTAGTCAATTAAGAATCTAAATCTTGACCAGAGTTAGCCGACAAGAGACAAATTGGGAAGCTGCACTAACTTGAGGAGTTTAGGCTTCATGCTTATGAAAATGCCAAGCTATACAAGGAAAAGACTAAATGATGGCATGACAAGCATTTCATCACTCACACCTTCAATCCAAGTCAACATGTACTATTGTTCAATTCTATATTGAAGTTGTTCCTAGGAAAATTGAGATCTAAGTGGAGTGGATAATTCGAAATAGTGAGGATGACATTGCATGGAGTTGTAGAGTTACAGATATTAGACAAGGATTCCACCTTTTCTTGTTAATGGACAACGGGTGAAACACTACTTTGGAACTGATGCAAATCGTGACAAACAAGTGATTGAACTCCAAGATGAATGATTCGTGAGTTATGTTGAGTTGCGACATTAAATCAGGCGCTACACGGGAGGTAACTCATGAATCATTGTCGTAGATAGGGTGTTTTTTTTAATTTCTAGAGATTATTAAATTTTTACATGATTGTAATAGTTAGGAACTATTTAAAAAAACATTTAAAGCAAAAATACAAAATGAAATGTCGAGTCGCAACCAAAACATAAGCGCGTAATGGGAGGAAGCCTAATATTTCTAATCATTTGTAGTTTTTGTCTATTATGCAGGAACAATAGAGTGCTTAATAAGTGTAAATGCACGATGGAAGGTAAGTTCCCCTTGAAAATAATTAAACTAGGAGGGTTCGCAACTGCTCCGCATGGTAGACCTAAGGAGGATTTTTCATTTTCGATGGGATTTAAATTCCCTGTTGGGATAGAAGAGTATGCGACCTCTCTGTGTGCGTACCTGGTTCTAAATTTTTGGTTTTTCACTTAACATTCGAATTTTACATGTCTTCCCCAAACCCAACCCGAACCAACTCCCATTTTAACCCTAATTTAACCCTTACTTTCCTATTCACATACTCCCTCATGCGATTCAACTCATTTTCCCCAATCACAACCAAATTTTGGCTCTGCTCCAGCCACAAATTCTTGCTAGTTCTACAATATTCTATGATCATGATATGTTTCTCACTAGATTTTCTACTTAGGGATGGTTGAGAGGTCCCAACTTGTAGATCTTGAAATTTTTGAGTTGCTTCATGATATGTGCTGCAAAACCTTGAAGTATGTACTTGGGGAAGTAAATTAAGTTCTTAAACCTTCTAAATAGTACCCATGAATGAAACATTGCATATTCTGAAGTGTTTGGGCATGGGTGAAACTTGTGTCTTGTGAATTTTTTTTATTGATTATCTCTCCAAAGATTCTATCTTGGGTTGTGTTAATTCTTGAGTAGCACATTGAAGCCCTTTATGAGTAAAGCAGTATTCACAAAGAAGGTAATGATTATTGTGATTTGATAGGAAATTGTGGGTGACATTCTCGATTGTTTCAAATTCTTGAGTAGATTCAATTAGGCGTGCATGAATTGTTATGAGAAGTGTTATATTTGGCTGGATATGCTAAGCATGAATATGATTAGGGGAAGTATGAGTACCATTTTGTTTATGTGGGGGGCTGTATCAAAAAAGTGAGTGTGGGGTGATATCACGAACATCTGCACTTACCGGGTGTTTTGAGAGCCTTGTTGGGCTGATGAAATTGTTGCTAATTTTTTTGAAAGGTCATCATGTATGGTACTCAGAGACCAATGAAGGAGGTGGCATCCTCCAGTAACAAGAAAATGGTTTATATTGACTCAAATGTTCCTCCCACACCCGCAGTCCCTCATGGTCAAACTCATTATTTTAGGAATCGAAATGGTTCATAAATAAGGGAAGAATTGGTGGAAAAAGGACATTGAAGCTAAATACTTCTCAGATGTGTCCATCGACAATGAAAGACTAGAGAGGGAATACCCTCAACTCATGCATCGAATTCTCGAGCTCCATATGGAATTTATCTTTACCAAACTGACTGAATGCAATCTTTATATAGTGCGGAATTTTATGCAAACCAGAACCTAATGCTCAGTCACATATTGGCAAAGTGTAAGGCACTAGCATCACCCTGGCCCCATGTTGGTGAATGAGTAGGTATGGACTATAGAGGTATCTCCTTTTGTGATGACAGGCTTGAATATTTTCCCGCCTTATCCTTATATTTGTCACACACTGTGTGGGATGTATTCCACACCAAATGGACCCACCATAACCAGAAGGGGTACCACAAGACCTTCTCTTATGCCCTGATGAAATGGGAGGCTCGGGAGTGGCTGAAAATTGTGATGAACTGCTTGATATCGATGCTGCACTACATTGATGTCACCCGTGATAGAGTTTTCCTAGTTTATTCCCTCATGACGAACACACAAATCAATATTGGGGTTGTATTAAAGTTGGCTATGTGGAAGGTGAGAGTCCATATGGGGAGAAGATATGCCTTCGGGGGGTTGATCACTAGTGTCTCCCTCTTATTTCACACGATTCATTCATTTAATTTCATTATATATTATTATTATTATTGTTGTTGTTGTTGTTATTATTATTATTATTATTTTACGAGGTATTTTCATCACTTTGCAACTATTAATGAATTCATTTCACCTAACCATTCGTTTTCTTCAAATTTGATGAATACAAAAAGTCTATGATGCAGTGCTCAAGTAAACATGATGTAAAAACTATGGCTTCAACAAAAAGATTTAGGCGCATGACATAGTTATCAACAAATGGTTATAGGCTCAAAGGGATACTAGTGATATATTGGGTTCAGTCATTATTATTGGAGCAGATTCATGGTCAACAATTTGAGGATAATGCCCTTGTAGCTATTCAAGATCAGGTGTTGTGAGGTCTGACCACCTTGGATGCGAATGGTTCTATGAGGTTTGATGGCCATATTTACATTTTTAGATTTGAGGACTTGATATAGATGATTCTACGAGATTCCCATGACTCCAGATATTCTATTCATACAGGCACAACAACAATATATCGTGACTTGAGACAAATTACTAATGGAGTGGTATGAAGAGAAATATTATGGATTATGTGTCCCATTCCTTATGTTGTCATCAGGTGAAGGCCGAGCATTTGTGGCCTGGTGGTGATTTCTAAAGATTGCTTATTCTAAAGTTGAGAGATGTTAATTTATGGTAGAGGGCATATCTTAAGTGCAGACCTATTAATTAAATTTCTTTGACTTGGACCCAATTTTACTCTATCTTTTTTGAGAAGTATGTTCCTTGTACTTTGTGAGAAAGTAGACATGATGAGTTCACTAGTTTAGAGCAGGGGAGTTTGTTTGTCATAACATATGAGACTTGTTTTCACTATTTATCCATGTATTCTTTGCAACTACTTTCCACAGAAGAGGACATGAATGGATGATTTGTTAAGGGTCTAAATATGGGACTACAACTTGAAACTCTATGGATGGTAACTTCTAGTAAGTCATTTTAAGAAGTGGTTGAGCATACTATGAATATAGAGGGTGTGCAACAATGTTTTTAGGTCAAGTCTGTAGAAAAGAAGGTCATGAAGGGTGGTGGTTTAGATGGGTCCTTTTCTAAGGGGACAGTTGCTTTGGCACCAGTTTCTTAAGGGATATTCTAGATGTCCAATTAGGCTAGCTATGCAGGTATCATCTGCAATGTCCATCTTTGACCACTCAAGACCATCAAGATAGGGAGGATATTCTAACTCTTTTACTTTATGATAGAGGCCAACTTTGGACTGAGTCTGCTAAGAGTGTGGTCAGATAGAGCATATTCATAAAATTTGTCCTAGATTTAGATAGACTAGAAATATTGTTCTACAACAAAATTTTCAAGCTATTGTTCTAGAAAGTAGGGAAGAGAACCATTTAGTAGGGTTTATCCTCAACTTGGGTGAGGTGGATACATAATCAGTATGGGTAGCACTCACCCGAATAGGGGTGATGTTTAGAATGGTAGAGGCAGTACTAAGCCCAGTACAGACAGTTCCTAGACTGGGGCAAAGCTGATAGGGAAAAGTTGATTTCTATGTTTTATCGGGTAGACATAAGGCAAAGGTGACCAATGAAAAGATCATAAGTACCCTTCTTGTTTATGACCAAATGGGTACTCCCTTTTTTTTTTAATCTCGGTTCCCCTTTTCTTATGTATATACTTACTTTTTTTTGTTAGTATGTATATGATTTATTAGTGTCTTGATGTTCCTATTCATTTTTCTACTCTAGTGGGAGATTTTATGATCAACATACGGTCTACCATTCTTGTGAGATGACTTTTATAGGTTATTGAGCCTGGGTTTATTTAGTGATCCTAGATATGATAGATTGTGATGTTATTTTGGGGATAAGTTGGTTAAATCTGTATCATTCTATCTTAAACTATCATACTAAAATTGTCTCTATCTTTATGCCTAGTATGTTTATATTAGAGTGGAAGGGAGATTATAATCCTTCTCCTAAAAAGATCATATCCTATATTTGTGCAAAAAAAGTTAGTAGAGATAGGATATTTAGAATTTATGGATCATCTTTGAGATACTAATGTAGAGGTCTCTTTTATTGGGTATGTTTGAGTGGTATGTAATGTCTTAGAGGTGTTTCTCACTAACTTACTTGACATGCCACCAAATTAGGATATTGGTTTTCCCATTGACTTAGAGTTGGGGGCTCACCCCATTTCTATTCCGCAATAACGTATGTCATCGATTGAGTTGAGAGAGTTGAAAGCTCAATTTCGAGACTTTCTCAGTAAGGTGTTTATTCAAATGAGTGCATCTCCTTGCGGTGCTTTTTTCCTGTTTGTGATAAAGAAAGATAGATGTATGTGTTCGTGTATTGAATACTGTTAGTTGAACAAGGTCACTATTTTGAATAAGTATCCCTTTTTGTGCATATATGACTTATTTGATTAATTTCAAGGTGTGTCAATCTTCTCTTAGATTGACTTGAGGCCCAGATATCATCAACTTAAATTCATGCTAAAAATGTTCGTCAGACAGCCTTTTGGACCAGATATGCACATTGTGCATTTTTGGTTATATCTTTTGGACTTACTAATGCTCATAACACTTTTATGAGCTAGATGAATAGTGTTTCCAAACCCTATTTAGATTTGTTCTTTATTGTATTCATGGATGAAATCTTGATATTTTCTAAGAGTAAGGAGAAGCATAAGAATCACCTTAGGATTGTTTTGGGGTTACTAAAAATGAAGTAGTTGTTTGCTAAAAATTTTAGTTATGAATTTAGGTTGTCTATAGAGTACTTTCTAGGGCATATGGTTTCTAAAGAATGAGTGATGGTTGATCTACATAAGATCAAAATAGTTAAGAATTGGGCTAGGACCATTTCAGTCTTAGAGATTCACACTTTTGTGGGGTTAGCCAGTTATTATCATCGGTTTGTGAAGGGGTTTGCTTCTAGTTCCTCTAAGTTGACCCTTTTGAATCATAAAGAGGTTTCATTTGAATGGTTTAATGAATTCAAGGAGAGATTCATAATGCTCAAGAATTTGTTGACCACAACAACTATTTTAGCTTTGCCAATGAAAGGTAAAGATTTTGTAGTTTAATGTGATGTTTTACGTTCTGATTTGGGTGTTGTTATGATATAGGATAAGCTAGTCATTTCATATGTCTCTAGATAGTTGGAGGTTCATGAGAAAAATTATTCCACCTCATGATTTGAAGTTGGCAATTGTGGTATTTGTTCAAAAAATCTTGAGACATTATATTTATGGTGTCCATTGTGAGGTATTCACTAATCACCACATCATTCGATCAACATGTGTTTACTCAAAATGATTTGAATGTGAGACAATGAAGATGAATGGAGTTTCTCAATGATTATGATGTAACTATCTTGTATCATTCATGTAAGGTTAATGTGGTAGTTGATGCATTGAACAGAAAGTCTGAGAGCATAGGTAGTTTAACTTGTTTGGAGGTTTTGAGGTGTACTTATGCTAGAGAGGTTTAGACTATGGCTAACAGTCTTATGAGACTTGAGTTATTGGATTTTGGTAGCCTATTGGCTCATGTAGACACAAGATCTTTGTTTTTCAATTATATTAAGGCTAGACATTTTGAAGATGCCAAGTTATGCAAGATTCATGTCAAGGTATTTCAAGGGGAAGCAAAAGAAGCAATGATAGATGATGAGGGTGTTCTGAGGATCAAAGGGTGTGTGTGCACCCTATGTCTCAAAAAATTTCTGACAAAGTCTCACTATTTTTTATATTCTATACATCCTGGAGCCACCAAGATGTATCATAACTTGAGGCAACATTACTGGTGGGGTGGAATGATTATGATATTGCGGATTTTATTGCTTAGTGTCCAAATTGCCAACTATTCCTGAGTGGAAGTGGGAGAGGAATTCTATAAATTTCTTAGTTGGTATTCCAAAGATCATGAGTAAGTTCGATTTAATTTTGGTGATTATAGATAGGATGACTAATTCTTTAGATTTCATACCATTTCAAGTGACTTATAACGCAGAGAAGTTGACCAAGATTTATCTTCGTAAGGTTTTTAAATTGCATGGAGTTTTGGTCTCCATCGTTTCTTAAAGAAGAAGGCAGTTTATTCTAACTTTTGGAGAACCTTGCAAGCTGTGTTGTGCACTATGCATTTGGGTATAACTTTTCACCCTCAGACTGATTGGCAGTTTGAGCTAACTATCATGTATTGGAAGCATACTTTGTGTGTGTGATTGAGTTTGGTAGTCTGATGTTTGTGTAATCAAGACACAACTTCCAATGCAAGTGTTTACGATCGTACAATAATAAAGTAACCCAACCAAGGGTTGGGTTCGAGTCCCAAGGGAGCGGTTTCTAAAAATTAGTGATTAAGCACAAAAGTGCTAAAGCTAACCGTAGCTAAAGACTTTATCGAATGAAGACTTGACAAGTTAAAGGGTTTGACACGAGTGTCAATTATCAATAGGGAGTTTGTAAGTAAGTAACAAAAAAAAGAAAAATCAGCAAAAATAAAAAGGGATACAAATATGGAGACGGGATTCTTGGAATGTGAAAGGAATACGGGTAAGACTAGACTATTGAGTACATGCTTTTGATGGTAAATCCGTTGAATATTTGTGATAGGATAGAATTTAGTGGGGGTAAATTCTCTTTCGAGCAACTTACCTCGAATCAAATGGGTTCCTCTCGGACACCCACTTGCCGCATGAAGAACAGCCTCCACCTTAGCCCACTCACTCTCTCGAGCTGAGTGTGTGGGAAAAGGACTAGGGTTCACTCTCTCGAGTTGAACCTCATGTCAACCCAATCCCACCGGCCATCAATTTAGTAGTCTTAGTTTTACGACCTCTCTCTTGAGTAAGCCGAAAACACAAAGGTGAAATCGTATTTGCAACTATAATTTCATTAAGTTCCACCACAACTACTAAATGAAATCACATTTACACAACAAATAAACCATCAACAAGCAAGACCCAACAGATAATCTAACTCGTATTCACAAAATCACACCCCAAGAATTGGAGTTTTAGCTACACATGTAAAAGAGGTAAAAATGTATACCAATCTCCATTTCTATCAATGGGTATGCAAGATTAAGTCTTAAAACAAGTCGAAAGGAAGAATCCACAAGACCTAAGTCCAAAATCTTGGAGTTGAAACCCTTTGAATCTTCAAGTTCTTCAAAACCCTCTCCAATCTTAGAGAGAATATTCTAAGTCTGATATTAACACTTAATAATAAAACTTTCTAATAATAATTTCTACTCTAATACTAAGCTACAAAACTTCAACTAGTATTTATAGATTTCAGGAAATATGTTGCGAAGGATCACTCGGCGAAGTTAGTCAGGATCGCCGATCAACTCGGCGATCCGCCCTTTGGTTTAGTTCTTCGCTGTCTTGCATTAGCCTTCAGCATCGTCGTGTTTTGGATCATTGGGTGACATAGTACAGCTTCACGGAATTGCTCGGCGATACGTCGACTGCTTCTTTTCACCACCGATTTGATCTGTTCTTTCAGGGCTCAGCACACTGGAAGAAAAGGTGAGGATAAGACCTTTTGTCGACTCGCCGAATGGGTTCGGCGATTCTCAGATCTTCATTTCTTTGTTCTTTCAGCTGCTTTTGTTCCTTTTTTGCTAAGTAGTGTCCATGCTATCCCTCAAACTCCAAATACCTGAAACTTAAGGGTTTTCATCAAATATTGAGATAAAATATGTATTTGAGGACACTAATTCTATCAAAATATACCGCTAAATGAGTCCAATTTGTGGACTCATCGACACCCCCAACTTAAACTTTTGCTTGTCCTCAAGCAAACACAAGTTCAGCCGTTCAAAGAGGGTATCTCGAATAGTGCTACACAAGACTCAATCATGAATGCACACAACAAGACTCAATATACTTATGCAAAGATTTAAGTTGTGACTCACCAATATCAAAGAATCTCATGCTCACAATACTTGCTTCAAATGCAAGTTCAAGCTTAACCAAAGTGTTCAAATGACCTCACACAAGGAATGATTCCAAATTCACACACAATGGCTTAATCATTTAAAGTTCCGGAATCAAATGCAACGCTCACTCTCACAAGGAAGAACACAGTGAATACTTTCACCTATAGGTTCGCCCGTATTTTCCGATAAACTTTTGTTTCAGCTTTCTCAAGATCAAAAAGGTGTTTTCAAGGCTTGTAATGGCGCTGAGTGCAAAGGTATGGTCATTTATGCTCATTGACTTTCATCCTCATGGAATGTGGTGCTCACAACACTTCCCTTCCTTTTCCTTCATCATTTTCTTTAGTGCTCATAAGTCATCATATTATTCATTCTCCATGGATTGTTTGGAAACCCCATTTCTTTTGTACTTTATTCCACAACTTTCTTTTTCTTTCTCTTTTCTCTCTCTCTCCTTTTTTTATATGGGGGGTTCCATTTTTCTCAAAACCATGGGTAAGAGGAGACTTTCCTTGCACTTCTTGACTTGCCCTTATCTTTTCACCACACCCCCAACTTAGGCTTTTGACCTAAGTTGGCTATTTAACTAAACCATAACTTCATGAGGATTATGGGTAATGGATAAAGAAAGGTCAATGTTTTCATCAAGTTTCTTTCAAAGAAAGGTAAGGCTCAAGGGGTGTTCAAAAGAGGTTCACACACACTCACAAGGTAGGCCACAAAAGAGGTATATGTCAAATTGGCTCATACTCTTAGAAGTTGCCTAAGATCATATCAAGAGATAGCATCACTTAGTTGACCGGACCAACGGGTCAAATTCTAGGATCCATCATGCATAGTTCACAAGTAAGCTCATCACACTAGGCATTGACACTATAAGTCAAATAAGACTCCACACTTTCATTAGTGTTCAACGGTCATCAAAAGAGAATCAATTTGATCATTGGCTAGTCACAACGAGATGCAAAGAGTTCACATATTGTCTATGCAACTTCATTTGGCCTCATAGTAGCTGCGCATGTTCGTTCGATTGAGAGAACTATTCAAGTCATCGGTATTGATCGGAACCTAGACTTAAATTTTGCAAAAGAACAGCCACATTCAACACACGAAAGGTGGCAAAAATTTTTGGACGGGTCAAAAATCATTTTGCAATTTAAAATAAAAGGATCCACAAGCTCAAACATCCACAGAAAGCAGTGTAAACACAATTTAAACAGAACAACCCAAATATATACATAAAAACACGAGTCACAAATAGCACACAAAAGTGGACCTCACCCCACCACAAATTAAAAGTATTTGTCCTCAAATGCGAATAAAAGTATCCAAAAGTAAAGGTAAGTAAGACAGAGAGGGAGGTGAAGAAAAGTCATATCTAGGTAGTCTCTCCATCTGTCAGGGCTTCAGTGCCCGGTGTAGCAGTATGAACTTGGGCATCAGTGCCCGGAGTCACCTCAGAGGGAATAGCAGTGCCAGATCAACTGGGGGCTGCTGTGGACGTCTCAATCGGAGATGTCTGGATCACCGGCTGCACAATAGTCCCCACAGGATCTGACAAAACTCTAAATATGCTCTGCTCTCAGCTCTCCATCATCTCCTCCTCATGTACTACTACTATCAGCTCCTTGTCAGTCTCTGCATCCGACTCCTTATATGTTGTGCCACCCCTTTGTACATCTTCGGTGGTAGTCGGAGGAATTCTCGAGGTCTCAGGAGCATCCTCGTAATTTCTACCCCGCATCAATGAGGTGAAGTTTGTAGACTTCAAATAGTCTATGTCTTTCCTCAAATCTGCCACTTCGGCTTTCAAAGCCAAAACCTCGGATGTCTCCCCTTGTCTGCTCTCACAATCTGTGACTCTAGCAGCCAGATCATCAACAGAGGCCCTAAAGGGGGTCAATGGATCCAAGATAGCACTATCGATCATCCCTGGAATGGATCTCTCCAACCGAGTCCCTCTCACATCCGGTGAATAGGCCAGCTGTTCCATCTTCAAGATCATGGCCTGAGCAATCCTGGCAGGCTGGGAGGAGGAAGAAGAACTTGGGACATGTGAAGAAGAGGAAGGAGCGGATGTACCTAAAGGCTGAGAGGCCGAAATAGGCGAAGGTGCCTCTGCTGGTAACGAGTCAACATCAACTTTCGGGGAAACATCTGTCGGAGCTGCTCTCCTTCTGTCAACTTCCTCTCGTGTGAACTTGGCCTCAATGCGCCGGATGTTAGTGGAGGAAGACATGGTGACCTCAATATCCCTCGTAGTGTCCCGAGGTACTCCAGCACATTGGCACAACTCTGTGATCAAGACTGGGAATGACAGAGAAGTCAGCTTCTGCTTGGCCCTTATGGCCATCTCTTGTGAAATCAGCAGCCCCAGATCGATGTGCCTCTTGGACATGATAGAACCAAGGCAAGCTGCCTTAGGATGGCGCAAAATGGACTAATTCTGGGATGGTAGGATGGTGTTCCTGATGAAACCAAACCAGAACCTAGCGGCGATGTTCAAGTCCCTCTTCTCAATAGGTGCCCATGCATCCATCCACCTCGAGGTGGTGTCAAAAATCAGAGGAGCCAGCCAACCCTTTAGGTCATTTAGGGATTGAACAATAGGCAACTCTTCGTAGGGAAGTGCAGAGTGCATCGGTCTACCTAATACAGTGTTAATATACTCGTTGTGGCACTCAACTTCCTTGCCTCTGACCATGACCGACTTTACCAGTCTAAACTCGCTTGCCTTCTTCTTATTCTTGGGCACCAACTCCCCATAAGATGTGTAAAATTCCCTAATCGAAGAAGGAATGTAAGGGCCTCGGGGCCATGTGAACTGTTCAAACTCATGGTATCGGAGGGTGTCAATCACATCAGGATGCTTGCCTTCCAGGCCCTACATAGATAATAGCTTCTCCTCTAGGATGGTTCGTAGCCCCTTACCATTCAGTCTATTCAGTAGTCTAGGAGGAGGAATGATAGAGAGTGCAGGGGCCACTAGAGGTATCTGCGCTGGCACAGAGTCTGTTGCCGGAGGAGTGGCAGCTGAGGGAATATTTGTGGATGTGGACTGAGATCTGGCCCGAAGTTCATCCCTTCGGTTTATCAGATGCTGCTCATCTTCTGGTTCTGAAAAATTAGCCTGGGTTTCAATAGCTATTTCTTTTCTAGCTATATGCTTCTTCATTTTGCCTTTATCTCTCGGTAGGAGTTTTTCTCCTCTCCTCTTTGGAGGATTTGACCCCCCCTCGTTTATATTTATGCCCTGTGCTTTTGTCTTGGGTGGCATGGTTAGATTTGTACGTACCATATCTGCAAAAGATCGGGAGAAATTAGGAGAGAATTCAAACATAAGCACAAAAAATCTATTGCAGACAGGCTCGCCGAACCTCTTTGGTGAGCTAAATCGGGATCGCCAAAGGGATTGGCTTAAAAATTATAGCAAGTCGGCGAAGGGAAGGCCCTTTCAGCGAATCACCGACTACTTTCGGCGATCATGGGTTTGTCCACTGAAAGTTACAGTGCAACAGAGGCTCAGGGGAGCATACATAAGGCGATGAAGAGTACTTTCGGCGAGTCGTCGAGTGCTTTCGGCGACCAAAGGCTTCTCACCAAAAGTTATAGACTCAAACAACACATACAACATGAATTTAAAAGCGAGATGGAGTCTTTAGGCGAACCGCCGAGTAGTTCGGTGAGCTCGACCCAGCTCGTCGAACGGCTCAACATGCCCATTTTCAATCCACCTTCTTGAATTCAACCATGCAACCCCCGATACCAAATTCAAAGCATGCACTAATGAAATTCAAACAAGACCCATACTACCCATCACCCCGGGATACTCAAATCTTTCCCAGTTTTGCCAAATTTAGCCATTTGACGTTATTTGTTCTTGGGAGTGTTATCACCTGCTCTATCATTGAGCAATTTTCATCATTTAGCACAAACATGGGTTACTCAGACTTCACCCAATAAATCTAAATGACAGGCAGACACAACTCAATGCAAATTCATTTATTTAAAAGCATAAAAATTATGGGCATTTGACGATCAAAACAATAAGGGAAAGATTTGCAAGTTGAAATAGGCATTTATGCATTCTAATTCTATCAGAGAGGCCCAGCACACAACAATACGATATAGTTATTGCAAATAA
Source organism: Solanum acaule (assembly GCA_036250505.1). NCBI lineage: Eukaryota > Viridiplantae > Streptophyta > Magnoliopsida > Solanales > Solanaceae > Solanum > Solanum acaule. The sequence continues at coordinate 11,145 of JAJOOR010001568.1, read as the reverse complement.
GTACAAATTTTTTGAATGTAAACTCAGGATTCGGAAACCAACCTTAAATGCCAATTAAAACGCGATTGAAAAGCTAGGCGGCAAAGAAATCCTAGTTCCGAGCACCAATAAACATCTAAAATACTAATGGAATATGGAAATATTGAAAATACTACCTTGGTGCGAGTTTGTGAAGTTTGAAAGCGAGGGAAAGTGAAGAAGTTCAAATTCTGAGACCTTTGGCCATTATAAACCGTCCAGTTCGCGTCCATTCGACGACGTTAGTCACACTCGGCAATACGCCGAGTGGTCACTTGCCCCGCCATTTGTGATAGGATCATCAGTTTCTTGGGGGTCAAGATGGCGGTCTGAATCGAGGTCGCAGAACAGGTTGGCGACACGCCAAACTGCTTTTTGAGCTCCCTGAGTTTTACAGGCTCTAAATTAAATTTGAGTTGAGCCAAACAAAGGGTCGAGTCGGGCACGCCGACCATTTTGGCGATACATCGACTAGACTTTTTTCTCTCCAATCTGCATTTTCTAAACAATTCCCGCATTTAAACATGCACAATCAACACACCATTATTTCTAAAACAAGTTAAAGCATTTAGAAAGATTTTGGGTTGCCTCCCAAACAACGCCTTAGTTAACGTCGTGGCCCGACGCATGTCAACGATTAAACTCTATTTTTGGGGTTAGCCATAGTATCAGTAGGCAACCCCCTATTTTGTTGCGAGTGTAGATTGGGCAACGCATGACCCATAAGGTTCTTGAGCAGCTGGACAACTCTGGAATGAGACCAAATCAATCGCTTCATCCCTTCAACGTCTTCCTTCATTTCTTCCAACTTTCTATCTTGCTCAGCCACCTTGTGGAGAATGATTGAGAGCATGCCCTCAAGGCGTTTAACCTCATTGTCCTTGGGACTTCTTCTCTCATGAGGAGGTATGTATTTATCCTTCCTCTTGTACTGGACTTCGATCTTCACCATCTTTTTGGCCAACTCATCAATCTGAGTCATTAGGGTGGCCAACATGAAGTCCTTTTTTACTTCTTGTTGCGTTTCAACCATTTGATTAAGCAGTCACTTAAGGCTGCTTCGCAATGCCTCCCGGAATGAGTTGGTCGACCAACCTCTTGTTTTCGGGACCAAGACTTCTGTAGAAATAGTCAAGGAGGGCTATGTCGGGAATGTCATGAGTTGGGCATTGAGTGATCAGTTCATTAAACCTTGCCCATGAGTTGTGGATCCATTCACCTTCCAATTGCTTGAAGGTGAGGATACGATCCATTCATTAAAGTTTGGGCTCACTTCCTCTGTTTGGATACAAACAAACCAACAAAACAAAACTAAACATTAAGTTAGTAAACTATAACTAAGAAGAACCAAAATTCTACTAATCTGAGAATTCTCAAATAACACCACTCCCCGGCAGCGGTGCCATTTTGATGTTTGCGTAATCAAGACACAACTTCCAATGCAAGTGTCTACGATCGTACAATAATAAAGTAACCCAACAAAGGGTTGGGGTCGAGTACCAAGGGAGCGGTTTCTGAAAATTAGTGATTAAGCACGAAAGTGCTAAAGCTAACTATAGCTAAAGACTTTATCGAATGAAGACATGACAAATTAAAGGGTTTGACACGAGTGCAAATTATCAATGGGTGGGGTACTTGTGAAAAGCTGCTTTGGATATGAGTAATTCCTAAAAAAAGGTTTGTAAGCAAGTAACAAATAAAAGCAAAATCAGCAAAAATAAAAAGAGATACAAATATGGAGACGGGATTCTTGGGATGTGATAGGAATACGGGTTAGACTAGACTATTGGGTACATGCTTTTGATAGTAAATCCGTTGAGTATTTGTGACTAGGCTAGACTATAGTGGGGGTAAATTCTCTCTCGAGCAACTTACCCCGAATCAAATGGGTTCCTCTTGGACACCCACTTGCCGCATGAAGAACAACCTCCGCCTTAGCCCACTCACTCTCTCGAGCTGAGTGTGTGGGAGAAAGACTAGGGTTCACTCTCTCAAGTTGAACCTTATGTCGACCCAATCCCACCAGCCATCAATTTAGTAGTCTTAGTTTTACGACCTCTCTCTCTCGCAAGCCGATAACACAAAGGTGAAATCGTATTTGCAACTACAATTTCATTAAGTTCCACCACAACTACTAAATGAAATCACATTTGCACAACAAATAAACCATCAACAAGCAAGACCCAACAGATAATCTAACCCATATTCACAAAATCACAACCCAAGAATTGGAGTTTTAGCTACACATGTAAAAGAGATAAAAATGTATACCAATCTCCATTTCTATCAATGGGTATGCAAGATTAAGTCTTAAAACAAGTCGAAAGGAAGAATCCACAAGACCTAAGTCCAAAATCTTGGAGTTGAAACCCTTTGAATCTTCAAGTTCTTCAAAACCCTCTCCAAGCTTAGAGAGAATATTCTAAGTATGATATTAAAACTTAATAATAAAAATTGCTAATAATAATTTCTTCTCTGATACTAAGCTACAAACCTTCAACTAGTATTTTATAGTTTTCAGGAAATGTGCTGCGAAGGATCACTCGGCGAAGTTAGTCGGGATCGCCGATCAACTCGGCGATCCACCCTTTGGTTTAGTTCATCACTGTCTTGCATTAGCCTTCATCATCGTCGTGTTTTGGATCATTGGGTGACATAGTACTGCTTCACGGAATTGCTCAGCGATACGTCGACTGCTCCTTTTCACCACCGATTTGATCCGTTCTTTCAGGGCTCAGTACACTGGAACAAAAGGCGAGGATAAGACCTTTTGGTGACTCACCGAATGGGTTCGGCGATTCTCAGATCTTCATTTCTTTGTTCTTTCAGCTGTTTTTGTTCCTTTTTTGCTAAGTAGTGTCCATGCTTTCCCTCAAACTCCAAATACCTGAAACTTAAGGGTTTTCATCAGATATTGAGATAAAATATACATTTGAGGGCACTAATTCTATCAAAATATAGCCCTAAATGAGTCCAATTTGTGGACTCATCATAGTCATTGCGACTAGTTCTTGCCATTGGCCTAAGTTTTCATATAGTAACAATTACCACTCAAATATTAGTATGGCTCAACTTAGTGAAACATAGTTCAACTCAACTCAGAGAAATAGGGCTCAACTCAACAATAAGGTACTCAACTCAGTGAAAAATAGTTCAACTCAACTCAGAGAAATAGGGATCAACTCAATAATAAGATACTCAAATCAAGATGCTCAAGGATAAAGCAACAATATAAGATGCAATATATGGAAAGCTGTAAAACAATAGATATAAACTCAATTGTATGTGAAAATACAATAATAACTAATTTGTATGTAAAAATACAATAATAATTCTTATTTGGGAGATTCTCTAACCAACAACCATCACTATGAACTATGTGATGATACAACGTTTCACCCATGCTGCCAGAACTGTCATATACCTTACCGGGGTATAGAACTCCTCAACTAAGTGGATCCACTAAGCTATGCTTAAAAAGTAAAAGTATGACCCTTTCTACCAACGTTGGCTACATGGTTTATGGGGTCTGTGAGTTGTCCGAACTCTCCCTCATATCGGTGCTCAATACTACTTCCAACAATATGCTTATGCTCATATGTTTTAAAAAAAACCATTTCCTCATCCTACAACTTTGAGATTATTACTCAAAAGGTTTCTTTGAAGAGATATTTCTCAAAAACTCCTCATGAACTCATTTGGAAATCGATGTTTCCCCTCATTTTAAATGTAAAAACATTTACTCTTGGGAATACGTAGTTCCTATAAATTCATTTTGAAAAATGAAACTCGACTTTCTTCATTCTTATTATACTCGAGTCTAAAAACATATTATAAATAATTGTAAAAGACTTCTCAAAATAGGGTTCATGCCGAATTATGGACGTGAATGACTCAATTCAAGGTTTTCAATAACCATAAATAGAACTCAATACTCGAAACTCAACAACTCCAGAACTCAAGAACTCAATGAGACTACTCGTTTCAAGACTGCTCTACTCATAGGGTTCATGCGGGATAATGGGCATGAACAACTCAATTCAAGGACCGTCATGGGTAACATGTAGTAGTCCCAAAATTTGGAATATAATCTCAAAAGGATTAGGAACTCAATACGCAAGATCTTAGAACTCGAAGGTAATACTCCTCTCAAGATCACTCAATTCATAGAGTTCATGAGAATTATGGACACAGATACTCGACTCAAGGGTCTCAATGAAAATATAGAACTCATGAGTAAAACTCTTCTTGTTCTCATACTTACTTCTTCAAAACTTAGCTCAAATCAATAGTTGATCTCAAGGGATTCACAATTTAACTCAAAGACTTTCTTGAACTCTACTCTTAACTTTACCTTGAATTTGAAGTATGAATTCAAAGATTATGATTAGGACATAGGATATCTCAATGATTAAATGAAGTTTAGATAGTTGCTAATAAGAAACGAGTGAAGACACAAACTGGAGGACACTGGCGCGACGTGGAAGATGAATTAATTTTTTGGTCGCAAAAATAAATTTTGGGACAGTGAACTTCATATCCCCTCCACGACGCGGAGAGGAGGGTAATTTTATGGGCAATGAATATTTAAAACACCCCCTCGACGTGGATCTGGACACGTATTTTTACCCGATCTTTCTTCCTCTCCCAAACTCGACTCATCTCATACCCAAAGCAGTCTCATCGACCAAATTCATGAAAATTCATAAACCTAGAACGATTTAAATAAAACTCATATAAAAATCTATTAAGGGACTCAACTCGTTTGCAAAACTCACACCTCAAGAACTCAAAGACCTTCAATGATGGGTAAAACTCAAGAACTTTTCAAGAACTCAATAATTCAATTTCAAAAATGAATTCAAGGATAAAATTAAACATGATTGGCGTGAGGGCGAACAAACCCAACACTATGCAAGCTTAAATACCTGAAAGAACCATCTTCTTGAAGAAACTTGAAGGAAAATCTTGGAAGACGAACCCTAACCTTAGCGTTTCTTGAATTTCTTGAGCGTAGAATTTTAGGAGTGAATGAGACGGTTTGATTTATGAAAATTGATTTTTCTACACGTTTAGGGTAATTTAGATGACCTCCTAAGGGTTTTTAGGACTAAAATACCCTTAAAGAAATAAATAAAATGAGTTGGGAGTCGGAATAATTTTTTAGCAGGCAGTGAGGTCCGTATTGGCTTCGTAATGCGGAGCCATCGCGGAGCTAGTGCCAAGTTTGAGCATCGTTAGTAAATCAGTTATAACATTTTACTCAGAGCTTGAAATTTAGCAAACTTTACGGCATTGGAAAGAGGACTCGAAGATCTTTCATTTGATATTTTATGGGTCTCTTAACTCATCATGTGCTAAAAGTTATGGTCGTTTGAAGTTTACCCAACACTTAGAAGAACATTATGAATGACTTGAATGAATTATCTTTAGTTTTTTTGGAACTCAAGGTGCTATATCTAGTGACCTTAACAGTTAAGGAAATTTAAATTCCTCGGTTAAATCTTATTCCCAAGGAAGAATGGTTCGAGTCTTAGCTCAAAATTTTACGGAGTGTTACACTTTTGAGGGAGTAGCTTTTGACATCTCAGAATAGATAGAAGGAATATACATATCATAAAGTTAGAGACATAAAGTTCATGCTAGGGGAAAAGATTTTGCTCAAGGTTTCACCCATGAAGGATGTGATGAGGTTTGAAAAGAGAGGTATGTTGAGTCTATAGTCTATTGGTCCTTTTAAGATTCTTAGACATGTGGGAGAGGTAGCCTATGAGTTAGCCTTGCCTCCAGGTTTGTCAGGCTATCATCCAGTGTTTCATGTGTCTATTCTAAATAAGTTTCACGGTGCTGACAATTATTTCATTATGTGGGATTCTATGTTATTTAATGAGGTCTTGTCTTATAAAAGTAGCATGAGGCTATTTTAAATAGGGAAGTCTATGAGTTGAGATCTAGAGATATTTTTTTCTATCAAGGTCCAGTGGAAGAAATCTCCTACAAAGGAGGCCACTTGGGAGACTGTACCATACATTCATAGCAAATATCCTTTGTTGTTCATGGAGTCTCGGTATATTTCTTTCTAGTCCTTTCTTCTATCCTTTCATTCATATTCCCCCTTTTGATGTGTGGGGATTAACGTGTGTTGAATTGGAATCTGATGTACCGAACTGCCCCGTCATTGTAGATTATTTTTTATCATAGTGCCCTTGCATAAGTACCTGGGGATAAGGATTGTCAATAATGTCAAAAAATGAGTGAGTGGTCAAAAATCTCCCAAGCTTCACTATAGTGAAGGCATCAAAGTTGTCAAGCTTCGCTATATCAAAGAGGTACTCGATATAGCGACCTTCGCTATATCAAATGTCATGATTATTTAGTTCATGTTTTAAGTAAGTTTTATGTCCAATTTTTGTCTAACGTATAGTATTTGACCAGAGAATCCCTAGGGCAACTCTTTCAAGACATAAGGTTTTTCTCTCTTGAGATTCATAATTTCAATCCATCTTTCCCTTCATAGAATTGATGGGTGAGTTCTTAGTGAAACTTTGTGGGTTGAACCCTAGGTTATTTATTATCGGGGTAGAATGTAAAGAGAGGGTAATTATGAGCGATTTCCATTTTTTTTGTTAAGCATAACATTGTTAATCTAGGCTTTAATTTGGGTATTGAGAAATCTAGAAACCCCATAAAATGTGTTCTTGAACATATGAACAGCTTAAGAGAGGTTAGTGGGGCTAAGACTCCATGAATGGATTTTGGTTGATCATAGAAACCTCGTATTTGAACACAAAAAAATGTACACAAAAGTCCTGACCCCCCAAGTGAAAACGTAAAATTTCTTTTAAAATCATACTATTGATAAGGTGAGAAACTCAAATCTAAAATTTCATCAAAAAAAGTTCAAATCAATCTTAAAATCATCAAAGTAGGATTTTCAATTTTCATGCTCATACATAGTTAAAATAATTGACAAATTAGTATATTGGTGTCAAAATCGGTTTACCCATAACATTAGGGCATTAAGTTCCAAAAGTTAACATTATCCAATCACTAATCGATCTTTAAACCAAACATTTACAATTTCTTATGTCCGTGGTTTCAAATCTTAGCTTTGTGAAGCAAAATCAAACATAACGGGTATTCTCGAAAAATGAATAAAATAATGGTAGAGAATTTGTATCCAATATTTATACAAGAAGAACACATCAAAAATCAACTCATTCAGAGCTTTCTAGATCCCAAAATTGAAAGAATAATAATGAACTCGGACTTGAAATTTAATTTTGTCCAACTATATAAAAAGAAAGCAAGTCCACTTTTTCGTCACTAAAGGTCTACACCATACCTGAATCTTCTTTGCACCAACTCTATTTTTTTTTAAAAGTAAAATGCCTCTAATTGCCTCATACAACCTGGATATGGACTATTCATTTTCCTTGGAGTCCTAGACAATTGTTGGAAATATTAATTCAAAGTTGGAGTAGGAATCCTAGGTTGATTAGGATTTGTTATTTATGATATTTACTTATTTATGTTTAATTAGGATTTGTTTGTTAGAGTAGCTCCTAGTCCTAGTTTAATTTGATTTTTACCTTTATAAATAGGGATGTTACTAGTTATTTTCAATGCATATAGAAAACACAGAAATATACATAATAGATAGAACTTGAATTAAGATTCAAGAACCTTTGAGTTTATAAATAAAGTATTTTCCTTCAATAGTAATAGAAATCTACTTGTTCAATCAAAATTCAATATCGTGCTCATTTGCCTTGTCAAACATTCTTGTTAAAGAATATTAATTTTATGTCTCATGATAAAAATCTGATATGGACTTATAAAAATTATCCAAAATTTTACGAATCAATTCTATAATTCATGCTTGAAATTTCATAAGTCTTGGAATACAATTTTGATCTCAAAAAGTAAAAGTGGACCTTTGAATAGTCACATTTTATGCTTAAACAAGGCTAAATCATTCAAAATATTCAAAATCCATTCGAAACTCATGAAGATTTAACTAAAATTTACGGACAAGTCCAAAATCATCATACAAAGATATTGGAACGTTCAAATCATAAATCCAAGCTCGTGCAGTCAACTATTTGATCATAGTCAACTCTTAACTTTAAATTCTACTAGAATGCAACTTGAGTGTCCTAACCTCATTCAGAACCTCATGAACACAAACACATTTTGAATCAATTGGATTTATGAAATCATCTATACGAGGTCATCTTCATCAAAATTTGACAAAAACTTAGCTTTATTAAAACTCAAAAGTACAACCAAGGACTCAAATCACTCCCAACAGGGGCGGACCTCGGTTGTGTCGAGGGGGTTCACCCGAACCCGAACCCCCTCGGTCAAAAAATTACGTTATATATAGGGCCAAATTCTGATTTTATGTGTACCTATATTAAAATGAACCCCTTGAAAATAAGTGAGAAGCTTTAGCTCAACGGTTAAAGTGTTCAGTAGTGGCTTTTAAACCGTGGGTTCGAATCCCATGCGCAACAATCCTTCTTCTCTTATTTTTTTACCCTTTTTAATGCATGGAATTGGGCTCAACTTTTGGGCTTGGATCATCTTCTCTTTTTCATTATTTTTTCTCTTTTATGTCATTTTTTTTCTAATTTGTTTTTGTTTAAATTTATTAGACACATTTTTTTTTATTCTTCTTATATCTATTAGTCATTTTATTTCAACATAATTTTATGTACAACTCTTTAAAAATGATGAATTATATATATAAAGATAAAAGTAGGAAGAAATGCTTAATGCGGCACGATAAGGTAATATAAATTTAGCGGGTTAAGGTAAATATTTTTCTTCTCCGTCTCGCTTCCTTTTTCATCCTTTAATTTTCACGTGTTTTAGGAATTAACTTATGTAATACAACTGATCCACTAATTTTTTTTTTATCAACATAGCTTTGTTCTCAATATCTTTGATTAGTTTGGTGTTAACGTTTATTAACCAATGAGATACATTGTACAAAAAAGCATGTCGGAGTTACTACGCCCACCGCGTACTTACATTACCACATGAGCTTCTTCTTTAAATTTCGAACCTCCTGAGCTTAATTCCTAGATCCGCCACTGACTCCCAAACACCTTGATATCCATACCAACCGCACCCCAAGCCAAAAATCACCTTTAGGACCTAAATAATTGACACAAGTATTCTAATTTCATATGACACAAATCTCTTCAGTTTTAATTGGATTATCTACTCCGTCTATTGGCGCATAAACATGATGAGTTCTTGTTTTAAAATACCTCAATGCAACATACTGCTTTGTCTCCCCCACGTAAGCATCTTGATGATCCGGATCACTTGTTGGAGGATTGGTCTAGCAGATTTACTGCTATACCGGTACTTAAGAAACTATATATATCTATTGAATTACGACCACTCATGTTAAAAATATCAACAATAAAAGAATGACAATGAGAATTGCTAATTTTTCAGTAACACTAATACAGATCGAATTAAACAAAAATAATGTTGGAATTTCCTTGAGTTTTTGAAAGGAACATAAGTGGCAAAAAAAAAAATGTATAATAAGTTTGAGTGAAAATGAAGTATATATAGTGATATATAGCTTACCATATCTTTATTTGGGATCTTAATAAGCTGTATTTCTTATTTGTATTGAAATCAGATTCATTGACAATATAAAATATATAGATAGAGACGGTCTACCATATTTTCGATTTCATTTGGAAAATTAATAAATTTAGGACAATATTAGAATCAAAATCAAGACTAAGGGAAGCTAACAAACCACATTTGTAGCCACTGAATCATTTATTATATCATGCCAATGCACCATATATTTAAAATGAGATAGAAGTATAAGAATGATGTAATGAATCCTACATAGCCAGAAATCTATAAATACCTTCTTCTTATACCTGATTGTCGGGACCCCTGGGAGGACTCGCGAGGTCCTCATACCTAACATGTAATGAACATTCCTATACTATGAAATGTCCTAGGTGAAGCATCTTCTACCAAATAATCCTATATCAAGAAATATCACGGATGACTCTCAATCGAGATTTATCTTTTCTCCTCTTTAATGTCAATATATATGAGATGTAACACCCACACCAGATTCAATCCTCAACAAATACGATCATAAATAAGCTGAAAGTAATCACCAATAAGTGAAAAATAGTTTAACTACTCAAATACGTATTTCATAAGCAAGACTTCAACAATAAATTATTTGAGCTATATTACGTGAGCAACAATAGAATCTAACTAATGCTAATACTAGAAATCAATATTATATAGTCACAAAGTTCATTAACTAAGGAAGGAAGTCTCCAATTACCCATATCATGACACCAGTACCCATAAAAAATTATCATCATTTCATTTATACCCATTACCCCTTATTCAGACAAAAAATGCAGTAATACTTCACAAAGAGTTAAACAAAGTCTCAACTTATCTAATTAATCAAAGTCCAAACCTGTCAAATTATGGATTTGTCCTCCATTAAAACCTCTGAAAAATATCAATCTCATAAAATATATGTTAGTGAAAAACTTACAAGATAACAAAAGTACAAGATTACAATTGAAAATAAAAATAAAGAAATAAATCTCTTCAGGCTGAGGCGCGGATATCTCGCTCTCTTTAAGGAGATTCAAGCCCACTGCAGCAAATGTTTTCACCGGTCCAGCAGTAGTCCTTCTTGACTTGTCCCCTCCAGGATACAACAGCCTATACACAATATATAACTCAACAACCCTGGACAAGAGTTGAGTTTAAAGCTCCACAAAAAGTACACCTTCCTTCAACTAATAAGAACTCTCTTTTTAATTTGACTAACTCTTTCACTCTATATTTTTCTTGTATGTAGTATATCCCAAACCAAATGAAGACTTTCACTATTTATAGTTGAGGAAGTCTTCCTACCAATTGATAGGAAGATAATGGGTAGTAAATAGTGAAGATAAATGGCCTTAGGAGTTACATATGTTACAAGGATAATGGAGGAGTAAAGAATAAGATAATGGAGAAATAATGGTCAAATGCACCAACGGCTAAGACTATTGCAAGAAAGGAATTGAATATAACACTAACTCCAACAAATGGAGTAATGCGGCA
>JAJOOR010001567.1:0-21972 GCA_036250505.1 Solanum acaule | reverse complement strand
TTGCAGTACAGAAATTCCTTGGTTGTCTTTACTGAAGTATATATCTTGGTCATGGGTGTCAAGGGCATTACAATGGTGCAAACCTTATGAAGCCAACTTGTTGAGATGGGATAGCCTATAACTACTCTTTCATTATTGGAGGCTGTTGCTTTAGTAAATTGATGACTATTTGTAAATACACATACACACCGACACTACCCTCCATATTTTTGTTCATTCATAAATGATTAATGCCTTTTGGTGTCGAAGGTCTTGCTCTGTCAAGAACACTGTTGGGAAAATAAGTAGGATCCAGAATTTGTCACCTCGAGCACATGCTCTTAGAAATCATTCTTTTTCGTGTTATCACTCAGAAGGAAAGGATAGATAATCACGCGAATCTCTAAAAGCTGGTGCTAAGAGGTTCCTGATTTCTTCATCGAGTTATCTTGATCATGAGTAATAATCTGTGATTGTTCATAGGTTGTAAAAGCTGTTCTCCTCTTTTAGTGCAACTTAATAGTTTCATCATTTCCTGTTCTTGTGTACATCAAGTGAAACAGCTTGCTAGTGAAGTTGATCGTGAGCATGTTGAACTTGTTAACTTTATTGTTTTAATCCTTACAATGCTTTATATTCAACAGTTGTCAGGTGACATACATGAGGAAGTGGATACTCATAATCGGATGCTCGACAGAATGGTCAGTTGTTTTAACAGAACAAGTTATGTTATGCATCATGCCTTTTGCAATAAGAATAATCGTTAAATAAATTCCTGGTATGCCTATTCAGGGGAATGATATGGATTCTTCAAGAGGTGTTTTATCTGGAACCATGGATAAATTTAAGATGGTAATGTATTTTACACTACACGACCTCTTTTCCATTTATCCTTTGATATGTATGTTGCTGGTTTTAAGCCTCTTCCATTCCCTTCAGGTATTTGAGACAAAATCAAGCCGAAGGATGTTTACACTCGTTGCCTCGTTTGTGGTTCTTTTTCTGGTGGTATACTATCTCACTAGATAATATGCTCTGGTCTTATGTTATGTTGTTCAGACTCTCCAAAAATGCTACCACAACCATGTCGGATCCGCTAAAAATGCACCATTTTGTAGGATCCGACACACATTTTTGAAGAGTCCGAGCAACATAGGTTTTATGTGCAAAGTTGCTGAGATTCTGATATTAGAATTACTCTCACTGTAAGAATGTTCCAACGTGTGTATCTGTGTCAAGATGTTTAAATACAACATATAGTTTTGAAGATGTGGATCTGTATAATACTATCATTCACATATATTGATATGCAAAATGCAACTTTTGTTAAAAAAAGGATAATACTTAAATAACCCTTAACTTGTCTTGAAGTTCGCACCTAAACTTTGCGGGAGTTCTATTACTCTGTGAAAGATGTATTGACCCCTTACAAAGGTCACTATAAGATCAAGCTAGTGTTGGATGCGAGCTGCCACATGTCAAACGGCTAAAAAGAAATAGAAAATTATTTTTAATGAAAGTAATATTGCCATAAATAAAACTTTAAAATTATATTTAATGTCATGCACTTTTAGGAGAGTAAACTGCACACTCTGCCACGTGTAAAAAATATTTGGATGGTACCTTTTAATAAATAATTACTGATTTTAGTGATATTATTATCATTTATAGAAATACTATGATAAGTCTGCAATATGTATTAAAAGTGAATTATGTATGCAATATATATGTATTATAACTGTTTTAAAATATATTGTGCTTGTTTGGTAAAAAATTGACACGTATTAAAATATGTGATAAATGTATTATTCATCAATAAAACGTGTATTATATGTGTTTTATAAATTGTTCTTTGTAATATGTATTAAGACTGTATTATAAATGTATTAAAAATGATCAAGTGAAAAAAAATGTTATTGTTATAAATGACAAATATTTTCTTATTATAGTATATTTATGTAAGTTTCTCTGATGAAAAGTAATTGGATTCGCATCATAAATCGTCAAAATAAACATAAAAAAGGTCTTTAATATCATATAGAAACAAAGCGAATCACTTATATTATCGGTGTTGAAATATAATAACAACGACTATACACAAGCTTTTTATCGAAATAAATATGTATCCCAAAAGTACTTGTGTGAAGATTGAAGACCTTCTATATGTAAATGTGACCTTTAACGACCTTTAGTTTTAAGCAATTATTTGCTCCAAGATGCACAACAGGACCTTCAATTCAACCAATCAAAGCAGCCTCAAAATGTTCCAAACATACTTAAGTGGGAAGAATGAAGTCCTTCTATTCTATATACTAGTTCTGGATATATGTGGTGCACATATGTCCTATTAATTAATATCAAAATCTTCTATACAATTTGAAATGATATATTATAAACAAGAAGATCAGACACACATGTAAACAAGAGATTAGGTTTACAAAGTCCAACAAATAGTCTACATAATAATTACTTTATATTACACATGTATATATGTTACTCTATGATGTTAAGGATACAATATTTCTCTAAGATATATTTTCTTGTAAAATATTTTAAATAACTTTTTATATTTATTTACTTTAATAATAATTTGCACGTAAACTCTTCCATTGAAAAAATATGTTTTAGACCCTATCACATTTTTGCATGTGTGATCACTGATTAGTACACATATAAGAATCCAAAAGTATAATTTGATGAGAAAATTTCATTTTCCCAATCTACATCACTGCATCGCAATCTGTTGTACTCTAAACTAAATTATGAGACTATATTTACAACATCTACAGCTACTCTCAAATTTAGATTATTTGAATAACTTGATGTGCAAATTATAATACTATCTTAAAATATCGGCATGACAAATAAATTGCACATGATATAAAATGAAAGAAAAAAGATTAAAATACTAAATTATATGATTATTAAATAGAATAATTAGATCATCTGGTGCAAACATATAGTCCAATTCTCATACTGCACACATGCAAAACCTTTCATTTTGCATCAACTGAAAACCTTATAAATACAAATATCCAGAAAATCATACAAAATTTATAAAATAAGAGTTAAAAAAATTATAACTATAGAAATATTTAAATTAATTATAAAATGCATAGGTCTAAATCACTACTACAAAATAAAGAAAGTGAGTATTCAAACAATGCTTAAACTTGACTATAAGAACTTGATGATATGCCAATTTCTGAACATCCCAAAAATCGACGTTGACCTCTTCGTTAGTTACTCAAATAAATCTGGCCCATCTACAAACCAAAATAATTTGAAAGCAAGAACATATCAAATTAAAAATGAAAAAAGAATGAATATTTAGATTAATATCATATAATAATTACAAAATATGTTCAAAATTCTAACATTTAAAGGAAAGAAATGGAGAATTTTTATCTCATTATTGCTTTCGCTGAGAAGAGAAAATGATGATTAACAAAAATACATAAAAAAAAAATGATATTTAGAGAAACATAAACAAATAATTAAAAGGATAATAAAAGAAAATGAAAATTGTCAAGCACTCACGAAAAAAGATATGAACTTGGTAAGAATATTTTTGCCCAAAAATAAAGAGGGTAAAATAATTATGTTATAACATAGTCAAATATGTTCGATTGCTCAAAGTTAGTGTCTGGCTCCTCCTTGTGTATTACTTGTGTTGCAGGATCAACATCATTCTTGATAGCATTTAGGACGCTAGTTCCAATTGTAAGTCTACTTGTGTGGCTTTCAATAAGGAATATGAAAAAAAAAATTGTATAATAATAATTGAGACTATTTAGGCTTTATTGCGGATTTCAATTATTACTATGTTACGTGAGTTTCAGTTATTACTATGTTACATGAGTTTCAGTTATTACTATGTTACGTGAGTTTTATTTCAATGAACATATACTTTATGAGATTTTTTTTTAATCCATTTAATTAATTGATTATGTAGAGGAAATGAAGTCAAAATGCAAAAAAAAAAATGACAAAATAGATAAATATTAATATTGACCATAGAGAGGTGTTGCATCACCTTTTCTATTTTCAGTTTTATTATTTTTATATATACGTTTATATAGATTGGAAGATGAACAAAACAAAAAAATCATAAATTTAGTCCATCAATATAAAATTAATACAAATATACACATTCAAGAGACTTTATGGTGGTTGATTCATGTACTAATAATATGATGATTTACTATTTAATTTATTAAATAATTTATAACATTTATATTTAATGTAGGATAAAACTGTAATCTAACTTTTACCTAAAATTCTTTCCACTTTTATGTTTTGATATAGTTGATCAGTACAAACGAAAGGAGGTTCATGCATTATGGCTAGATTCCTCTTACCACTATAGAGCATGACAAAGTATATATTTTTCAAAAATTGCTCAACTATATGTATAACTGTCCATTGCTCCATCATAGTATGCCCCAATGGTTGCACACGATTTCTGGCGCCGTCTCCTCTGTCTGCGAGTGCAGTTTACTGACTGTTCAGTTAAAACCTGGAAAAGAGTTGGAGTCGACAAACAAAGATGAGTCATGGACCAAATAGAAACCCCTCCTTTTTTGAGAAAAATGTAGTTACAGAGAGAAGAAGCACTAGTAGAACAAAATTCAATCGGTTAAAAACCAAACGATGAAGCTAGAAATCTAAACTGAGATTCACATTCACATTTCCATTTGTAGCTGAGATGAATCTACATTGCTTGAACATTGTATGAGCTTGATCAATGCAGTCATACGCACCTCGATGCTCACACAAATCAAAGATTTGTCTGCAAGTTCCTAGGACTGAATTCTGATTAAGGGCCATTAGTCTGCACGAGGCAATAAGAAACTGAAGCCTGAGTTTTCTCGAATAAGTGGGGGTGGTTCAATGTCTGCAATATCAATCTGATCCATTGATTTAGACAGGTCATCAATTGAGAATGGTATGCTGCACCATGATCAACAAGGGCGATCAGTGATAAAGTGAAAGTACATTCTAAGGAAGTGGTGCACAAAAAAAGGTAATGGCAAGTTTAGGATAATGGAATCGTATATCCAACCTCGAATCATCGTCAAGCAAAAAAGAATTGCTGACTGCATTGTTAGAGTCTTCAGTCATTAATACACGCATATTGGCTATAACCTGTCAAATAATCGACAAACTCTACTCATTACTTGCCAGCCAGCAGAGGACAAAAGTAAAGAGTGTTTTGGGCAGATCAAAGATGCAGGAGACAGTGTTCTAAGCTGTATAAGCCACTCCCAGCAAGAAATAATGAATTCATGCTGTAGTGAAGCAGGGATTGAGGACATGCTATTGAAAAATTGTTGTATCTAACTTGAGAATGACCATAAAATCAATATGCACTACATGACGCAAAGGAACATCAAAATTATAGATTATCTGGTATCGAAATAACATCTACAATTTTTTCAGGACAAAAGTTATGGCTTACATCTGATGAAAGGCTATGTGTGCCATATTTGTCGTCCCAATACATTGTGCTGATTCTGTAAAGTTGTTGAATGCTAAGCACCTGTTCATGATTTACAACTTAAATGAAAATGATAACGTATGGGCCCAAGAGATAGTTTTCGGAATATGTAATAGTCCAGTACTTACAGGACATAGATCATGGCTTATTTCATCCAATGTCTTCTTTGGCTTCTGGTGTATGACCTAGTATAGTCCAAAAGGAGCACAATTAAGGATCACTGCTGATAAAATATGGACAAAGCCCATTCCAAATTCTTTGGAACTACAGTATTTAGGTTTGTGCACTCAAATTCCGTGACACACAATCATGATTATATTGCAAAGGAATAATAAGTATGTAAAGAGATTTCGTTTAACACTGCAAGGACAGAAAATTGCTATTCTAATTTCCTTCTATTTTATATTACTAGGAAAAATATTGCTGTCGTTTCTTTTCCTGAAAAATATGCACCAGAGGATGTGTCCTTTGCCTTTATCTTTCAGTTTACATATGCAGTTGTATGTTTAATCCAAATTAGAAGATGCATTACCAAGAATCCAATTGCCTGTCTTATATGCTTGAGCTCCTCCCAAGCTAATCCTGTATACTGAACAAGCTCCCTTCATCAGTGAAAACAAAAGACACGGTGAGTAGCGTTTAACAAGTGGCAGGAGACCAAGGTACCTCATCAGTTGCTTTGTAGCACCAGTGCTCCAGTTCCGCCAAGCCAGTTTTGACATATTCACCGTTGCTAAATGAACAGCATTCTCTTCTCAGCAAAAGGCTACAGCACGGAGGCACAAATAAAGAAAATAGGGTTTATTATATAGTTGAATCTTGAAGCTATAAGAATAATATGAGATTCCCTTGACAACAGACCTGTTAAATAATTGGACATTGATGAAAGAAAAGACTTGTGTAAATACTTTGCGCACAAGAAATGGAGGCACCTGAAAAAAAAAGAGAGAAAATAACCCTACTATCATGAGGTAACCAATATACGCTTCTTTTCATAAATTTATGACTTAATTATCTTGAGACTGTCCTGCCTCAATGCATCAATTACTTAACAGAAGATCACAATCTTTAGAAAAGTTGGGCCGTTCTTCCTTCAGCTAGAATATATTACTTATATTACACGAAAGTAGCTTTTTATTAACTACTACGCTAAACATTGTACTGACAGCCTGTCAATGTGATTAGAGCTCTAGAGCAAAGCAGTAATCTGTCAAATTAGCTATATTTTCAAAAGAGAACTAGTAGCCACAGGTGAGTTGAATCAAGTTATAAATTGCATCTCATATCCTATATCATATTAGCCCTTTTGATAAGAAAATGATGAGAGCTACCCAACACCATTGCTTCGCAAACTCTCTTAAGTTGGACTGTAGAGGATAGTGGAGCTCAGGATTTGTGTAGTTTCAGTTCAACCGACAAGAACTAGGAGAGCAAGAAGCTCGAGCATTTTCACTATTTATACTAGTAATCTGAGTAAGATCAGAGCAGATCAGGTATTCATCCTTATATCAAAGTAAGAATCATAAATTCCAAAAATTGTCTGCAAAACCACTTCAGTCCTATTGTTATAGCTACTTTTGGTTCTGATCTCTTTCTCTTCTTTGTCCTGTTCACTCAAGTCCAATATTCAGATGTGAAAAGATCAATACCATTCATATCACTTTTATAAACTTCTTAAAGTAAAACCACATGCACCTAAGAACTCCACCATGATAGTTTTCCTAAACTTTTTTGCTAGTAGGAGCCTCATCTCTAGCAAGTGTCAAAATGTCTCAAATACCCCCTCGTCCACTTTTACTTGTTCAGTTTGGAAAACCAAGAGATAATTTACCATTTTATACCTATTTTACCCTTCTTATCAAGTACTATTCATCTTCCAACTTAAAATAATTAGGGGTGATATATTAAAATTACCCTTTTCTTTATTGCTTTTTAAGGGTGTGCCAAGTCAAACATGAACAAGTAAACATGGATGGAGGGAGTACTAAAGATATAGGTGGATACTGGAGCTCAAGAACAATAACAACTTCCACAGTACTGGAAACTAGCTTTTTCATTGGATTTGCGAGCAAAAGGTGATATATGTTAAAGTTCAGGTATTAGCAAGATATTGTGGACAGTTCCTACAAAAGTTGTGTAAATCTCTCACTACCGTGTGAGTTATTCCTTCCACCTATATGAGGGATGCTCTGCTTGTTGGTGAAAAGAAGGGTAGAGAAAAAGAAAAATTCATCAAAAGACAAAACATGCTCCAGAAAGGACTATGTGAAGATGTGTATCCATGAGAGAAGAAAGTTACATTTATTTTGCTAAACTAGAGCAGAAGAGTTATTGGAAAAAGATGATATATAATCATAAAGAGCATTCCATGGGTTGATGATATCAACACATTTTATTTATAAATAGGTTCAACAGCAAGTTATCTTTCATATCATGCAGAAGACTGTTAATTCACATTCCAAGTTCAAAGCAAGTGAATGGGAGGAAAGCATGAAAAAAAAAAAAGCAATATGTTTCTGTGACTCTTACATGATTGGCTTTCAATAAGTTCAAAAAGTTAGCAAGGCTCTTGACAATTCCTTGCCAGTGAGCGATCAAAATTTCCTGAGCAGCAGCATTTGCAAGTGTACGTGCTGTTGTCCCTTTAAGTAAACTTGCTCTGGATATTCTTGGTGCCTAAACCATAGATTGCAACATGTAAAAAGGCTTTGGTACACATAGAATCTAATAATATCTACTATTTCAAAACAAATATTTAGATAGATCTATGACAATATCTTGAACCTGAATGCACAACCCCAGCAGAGGAGAAATCTCTTTCTTAAGATTATCACGGATCATTCCGTAAATCTTTTCTACATATGCTGTTAGCTGCTGTTTAAACAACAGAGCAGGATATTTGGCCTCTACTTGGCGTAAGGTATCCACTCCACCGGCCGAATCACCATCAATGAGAGAAATATTGACACCTTGAGGGGTTCCACGAAAGCTCTATAAATTGTTTAATCAGCATGAAGTGTTACACAAATGATAAATATCAATGTTAAGATGGAACTTTTTTCACCTGTGTCATTCTCCCAAATAGAGAGGCTGATGATGATCGCCTGTGCTGTGGGGTCATCCCAGCAGCACCACCAGCTTTTAATGTACGTTGCAGCAGCAGCAATAGAGTGGATGCATTGGACAGCCAATAGGCTAGCATATCATTGTTGTCCTGAGTCTACAATGTTAAAAAACTAGTTTTTAAGTGAAAAAGAGACATTTATTTTATTGATCTGCATCTTTCGCAGTGAAATTGTATAACTATATTAATACTGACCTCAATAGCTTGGCCAATGGTTTGTATTACCCTATCAAAGATACTGGTCCTCTCTACTTCAAATGATCGCCACTGCCTAAGGCACTTGTAGATAATGCAGGCGGCAACAGGTCTGCCTTTAGAGAAGCCAAGGTGCTGTGCAATACACCGGATGATCAAGTCCTGATACTCCTGTTGTTTATCATTAAGTGATTTCTGTGGTCTTCCCTCCACCTCAGCACTCTCCCTTGAAAATGAAGTGCTATGAAGATCCTTTTAAAAAAAGCAATTGTTAGTCAACTAACAAAAGAGGTCAGAAATATACTAAAAAGGCAACTAATATGCAAGCCTTTGACTTACTACGCTATTCCTTGTGCTGCTCTCAGTCCTCTGCCAAAATCATAGAACAGGGAAAAATTAGTTATAGATTTAACATCCAATATGAGTGAAGGTTTTCAGGATTACCTGAATACTTGATCTTGACCGTCCCGACAGCAATTTATTGTTCTGTGCCATTGTCAGAGCCTGCTGGCGAAGTACTTTGTTTTCTGACTCTATGTTGGTGAGCTTTTCTTCGAGCCTATTGGTAAGAAGGACAAATATTTTCATCAACTAAATCCTGAAAATATCCAAGGTACTCCTAGATATCCATTTTATATACAAGGATATAACTGACAGACAAGAATTGGTCTATTCTTTAATTTTAATTGCAATATTCCAAACAAGTATTCAAACCAGGTATAGATCCAGAGCTATCCTTTCCTCTACATTAGTTAGAGGTGACTATGACAAGCATTAGTCACTAAAAGAGGACCATTAACTTATGGATCCTCCTGAGCACAGCTTCAGCAATTACCTTCCAGTCACAGGACAAATTAAAATGGTGTATGGACATCTATAAATATATAAACCCATTGTGTGAGCATCTCATCTAAAGGCTTGAACTGAGAAAGGATACACATTTATTTATTTATATCATTTGAAGCACTCCCCCACATCTGAGCCCCCTTTTTTTGGGCTCTCAAGAAAGTAGAAATATTTTGTTGATGGTGGTGGTGGAGCTTGAACCCACGTCCTCTGCCTGCATTGATACCGTGTGATATTGGATGAACTGACTGCTCTAACAGCTTAAGCTATTAGAGAGGGGATACTTTTATTTATTTGTAACTCATAAAGAGGCATTGTTAGCTATTATAGGATGTCAAACTTCTTGGTGAAGCCTCTATGACTGTCTCTCATCCTGAATCATTTCAGAAGCTAATTTGATTGAGACCATACCGTCCCTATCATGAAAGAGGTAGAAAAACAACTTGGTATTTAATTCAGGACACTACTCTCGAGTTTGAATCTTAGCTTTAGATCAATTAGAAGAATAAACAGAAGGATAACCCCCCTTCACAAGTAGATTTTGAAAAATGAAATCTGTTACTTGTCATGAATGACCCAGCATTTGTTAGTGCCGGTCATGGCCCATTTGCTGGGTTGTGACGTTTCTATATTTTAGCTATTTCTTTTGGATTCTTGTACAAACTTTTTGTAATTTTATTGACTCAAAAGGTTGGTAATCTCTATTCTTACAATAGATAAGGAATAAAACAAGTATTAATTTATTCCAGTAGCTACCTGCTCATTGATTCCTGAAATTGTTGAACTTTTCTTTCAGTTTCTTCCAACTTCTTGTGCTTTTCTTCACTTGATTCTTGAGATTCAGCACGTTTCCTTTCAGAATCATCAGCACGCTGCTTTTCAGATTGCAATAACACCTATATAAAGGTATCAGCATGAAAACATCAACCATATGTTAGTTGAAAAAAAATGAACTTCCACACAAAGTCTGTATTCTGCTCTCCTTTGTTCTTTGGTGGGGAAATATCAGGTTGAGAGCACTTGGAGTTAACTTTATGAGTTCAGTGTCGGTACCTTTAAATTTTCCACTTCTGCATTTAAAGCATCAATCTTTTCTGTATCCTCAACAAGAACCGGCTTCTCTTCCACGATAGAGGTTGCTTCTTCAATTGCTTTCTGAGCAGTCTCACGTTCCTTGATGAGCAGTGCATTCGTTTGATCTACTTTGCTATGCACATCTTCCAAGGTATTCTTCAGCTTTGCTATTTCCTGGCTTTTTGCCTCTTCCAAGTCCGTCTGTGAAATAATGCATCAAACAGTGTCCCTTTCTCAAAATGGACAACTTATCATAATCCACAAGGTCAAAAGTGGCAATAATAGTTAGCTTTCAAGTAGTATCTTGTTCCCCACTGATTTTCAGGTTAATTCTCTCCTTGATTTACATATCATGCAGGAAAAGGAAATGCATGATCTGCTTAATTCAAGTGTATTACCCTTAGACGTTTCTCCAACTGCAGACGCCATGTAAGTTCTTCAACCTGTTTTTCAAGCTTATCCTTTGCTTCTTTTAGTGCACCTGTTTCTCTTGAAGCCTGAAGATATTGGAAATGTGTGTTAGAGATCCACAAGCAATGAGAATATTAGCAATAGACTATTAGATACGGATAGACCAAAAATAAGATTTTACTCTATCAATAGCAAACAACAAATCTGATACAAATACAAGGGATACTATATGGATAACCACAATATGTGAAACAAGAAGGTTTAAATCTGTAATTAGACAAAGGACTTCAGAGTTCATCACTCAGTGGCATGTATATATTCATTGTTAGTTACATGTAGATTGCATGCTTGTGATTCGACTTCGAATGTTCAGAAGATTAAATTGCTGATCCTGTTTTTATTGCTTTGCTCGAGAATTTCATCCATGTATGAGTTTTACCAACAGGAAGCTTCATAATGGTCATCTCTTTCCAATAAAGGTTCAGAGGAGCAATTAAGTGATCCATCATGCTGCGGAAGAACTTTAGCCTTTCGTTATGCAAATAACAGCAAACAAGGTGAATTATGCACCATGTAAGTAAAGGACTTAGCTAGCAGATTATGTACTTAAGTCACAGAGCATCATCTCAGTGCAAATCAAAGGAAATTGAAAATGTGATACAGGATAGACGGGATAAAGGTCCAAAAACTACCATCTTTAGTTTCCGAAGCTCTTTCTTTGCAACCCTTCCCCTCCATCTGCATTGTGTTACAATTGATGCAATTATGAGTTTCTTGTAGTACGAAAAGGCTCTGTGACCATGCCAATGTGCCTGCAAGTAACTTTTCTAGTTAATAGCGAGAACAAAAAACTTGGTCAACCCTCTGAATCAATAGAAAACAAGTAAACAAACTTGTATATTAATTGCTGCTTTGGTTTGTCTTTTATATCTGAATTCCTTTCGTGCAGCTGTTGCTCGAATTCCTGTCTGAAGAGCAATGACATTGATTTTGAGTCCTGTGTAGGACTTTCGGGCCAAGTGTCCACGCAATTTTGTCTGGATTTTGATAGAAGCAGCTTCTTTTTTCATATTGTCGAACACTTTGCAAGCAAGCCTTCCTGTTGACCAAGACAAAGCGAGAACACAGAATTTGGTAAATATTATCAAAATAGTAGTAATTGTTTTAATATTGAAAGCTGCCAAATACATCTGGTCAATATTGTTTCCTTATTATGGAACACTGAAACTTGTAAGTCAAACTATAAGAGCCCTTCAACAAGGAGTACGAAAGTAAACCATGTGCCATAATTTATGGTTGCATGAACTCTCTGAAGGGTGATAACCAACAGATGTCCGGAGAAAAGGTATTGATACAGACAAGAAGGTTCACATCTTCCATAAAAAACAACAACAAACCCAGCGTAATTTAACAAGTGTGGGTTTGGGGAGGGTAGTGTGTACACAGACCTTACCCTACCTTATGAAGATAGAAAGGTTCCTATAGACCCTCAACTCAAAGAAGGATGAAAAAGAGGCAGTCGCAACAAGCAGAAATAACAACAAGATAATAGGATAACCGAGGGTAAAAATACATGTAGTAATAGAAATCTAAGAATAAGATTATACAAGAATAACTAATACCATGGGAACAGAAAAGAAATACGCATGACTACCTACTAACCTTCTACCCCTAATTCTCGACTCCACACCCTCCTATCAAGGTCGTGTCCTCGGTGAGCTAAAACTATGCCATGCCCTGCCTAATCACCTCACCCCAATGCTTTCCGCCTACCTCCACCCCTCCTCAAGCCCACTACGGCCAACCTCTCACACCTCTTACCAGGACATCTGCACATCTCCTCTTCACATGCCCGAGCCATCTCAGCCTCACTTCCTGCATCTTTTTCTCCACAGGGGTCACTTCAGCATCCCAACTTGTCTCAAATAATTTCATTCCTAATTTTATCTCTCTTGGTATGCCCACGCATCCATCTCAGCATCCTTATGTCTGCTACTCTGCCCCGCCTCTCTATAGTACTTACCTTTAAGTCTTGGCGGCACATTCTTATCACACAAAACACTGAATGCTAGCCTCCATTACATTCACCCCCGCCCCAATTCGATGTGTGGCAAACTCTTCAATCTCCCCATTACCTTGGATCACTATCCCAGGTACTTGAAACTTCTTCTCTTAGGTATGACCTGTGTGTCAAACCTCATGACCACGAAGATCCACATCTCCAATAACTGTATTCCCACTTTGCACTACCTATGGCCCAATTATTCTTAGGACATAAAACAAACTTCTTTTGTTTGCTAGGGCTAAAGGCTACTAGATGCTGTTTCAATCTAGGAGAAAAGCAAAAACTCAAGGGTCACCTTTGGAGAAGCACTTATAGGCAATCAAGCCTCACTCTGGTTATACTATGACGCTGACTGAACCCAATCCATAAACATGTATCTTACATACTTGGTGAAGAAAGAAAAAAAATAGCTCAGACTGAAATATTGATGACATCACTATAATTGATTTGAAGGTGGAAAAGAGGATAACTACTTTCGGGCAGAACCCTTGCTCAAGAATCCTTGATCCACAACAGCGGAAACAAATTACACTCCCTCTGTGCTCCAATAGAAGGTTTCACCCAACATATATTACACAGATTACATGAATGAAGCTTTCCAATGCCCCAGTAAGTTGCAATAATCCTAGCTCATTGCGTAAAACATCTAGAACATACAAAACAAAGTCCCCAAGTTGAAGAGTTGATCGATAAAAACATATATAAATAGACAAACCTCGACATGAGGATTGTAAGCAAATTGCAGCCTTCTGCAATGCAAGAAAGTATTTCCTAGTGATATGAGTTCTAACTTTCCTTTGGATTGTCTTAGCTGCTGTGGCTAGCTTCTGTGCTCTGCGTGCATCCAGCTCAGCCATCTGACCAGCTCTGAGAAAAACTTTCGTTTTCCCAATCTGCAAAACCATTTGTCCGACAAAATCATTGATTCATAAATTTGGGAACTCATGTTACGCTGAATTAAAGAGTGCATCAACCTTAAGAATGCTGCATGTAAAATGTATATGACAATGTTGTGGAGAACTATTCCAAGCAAATGAACCAATTTTAACCATGTGAACAGTGGATATTAATATCCTGGCCCTCAGCATATATAGAAAACTATAGTAAGCAATGCCCGCCTATATGCCAGCAATCCATAAAAAAGTGGATGTAAAACTGTTGAAGACAACAGACAAATTAACCATGGTTTAGAATTATGCCTGATATGCACAACTTCTCGAAAATAAGAATATGATTTTCTATCCTTTAGGTGAAAAAAGACAGCAACGGAAAACCTAGTTCCTGAGATCACACCTTGCAAATTAGGTGTAACAGAGATGTTTTAAGAGATGAGCCATATCAACAAGTTGAAAGAGGTTCTAGTACACTGATTTTCTACTAAAGTTATGGGGAAGTGTTAGACGAGAAAGAGATACATCAAAATTGAAAAATGTAGAACTATAGATTGTGATGTCAAATAAGTAAAAAATCAGCTTTGTGGATAAGAAAAACAAAACGTCAAATAACCTGAGCCCCAGCAAGCCCCATATTTTCCAGAATCTTTTTGCACGCAACTTTTTCATCGGCACTGTCCACAAGCAGGTCAAATCAAGATAGCATGTCAGTTCGTCATCAAGAAGTCAAGCCTCCATGAATTAAAGTGCTTTTGAAAACATAAAGTTGTTTTTGGATTAGGAACACAAAACCAGTACTTACTTCCCTTCCAATACCTCTGGAGCAAGAAGCCCAAATCGGTTAAGAAACTCAAAGAATGTCTTACGGGTAGGGTAGCCAGCACAGCTAATTCTAATTGCTTCTAGAACACCCTGAGAACAACAAAATCTAAGCATATGGTTCAAGAGTACAAAATGAAATTCTTCATCTGAAAATGTCAAATTTTACTCACACCACAACGCAGTTGCTGCAATATATTAACATTCTCAAAAATTGCAGGTTTTAATTGATTGTTAGGCTTCACACATCTGATATAATGAGGCTCCGTAGAATTCAGAGTTTCCATCAATGATGTAAGTTGTAACTGCACCAGTTTAATCAGAACATCAGACTTTCACATACTTTTAAAGCAGTAAGGATTTGGCAATCCTGTTAGTGCTATGATGAAAAATATTCTCAGTTCACCAAAATCTGTCAAAAGTATATAAGTCAGTAACTACCTTAAAACGAGAACCGATGGATGAGAACTTTGACGATTTGGCTGATTTGGTTGTCTCCTCAGCAACAGGAGGGAAGAGGCCAGCTACAAATGAGCATTTGGAAGCACTTAACAAATCTTGATGCTCGGGAACAACATAGTCTTTGTTCTTATCCAAAAACAGATCAGACTGGTATAGAACCTGAACAGAAAGTAAGGGTTTAAGACACCAAAAAAATGTCCTTTACTGTTAGTAATGCCTGTATCCAACACAAGAACATTTGACTGAACAGCTAACTCAGATGAAACTTTTTACCTCTCCAGCATAATGAGCAATGGTAAAATCAGTGCGAGACAGTTTTGGTTTGATAAATCGTTTGTGGACCTTGAATGTCTGATAAAGCTTCTGAGAGAATGTTTCATGAGTTGACTTGGGGAACATACTGGAAGAGTCCATTTTAAAGAGAATGTCAATTAAATTATTCTTCCTTGCCAAGACAGAAGCATATACAACACACAGACATTAAATGCAGGGAATCAATGCACGTAGCAGTATAACATTCATACATACAGATGAAGTGCTATACATCTTACCAGGCTTCATCAAGAAGAGCAATGATACCTCCAGGTTTCTGCAAAAGCAATACAAATCAACTTACAAAATGGTGCAGTACAGCAAAATTGGTAGGCTCTTTTAAGTGGAAAGTGATGAACAAGGGAATCAGTAAATGCTGAGAAACGGTGTCTTTGCAGAAATCTATTGCACCGATAACTTTTAGTAACTTCCAATTCAATAGTTGAATCTATTTGGACCTAATAGTGCTGTTTTCCTAAATAGAAAAACAGGTTTTATTACACAAACCAAATAAAAAAGTCCACTGGCAAACCAAAGATAATGGAGTAATACAAGAAAGAAAAATAAAAACTTATTAAATTAAAAGAGAATACCATGATAAAAGGACTAAAAGATCTGACAAAATCAATAAGTAAAATTAAAATAAAATGAGATAAAATGAATTGTTCTTTCAAAAATTCGAGTTGCATCAATTGAATAATTTATAGTGATTTTATATTATACGAACAAATTTATTTGGAAGCTACCTGTGTCTATAACTGTCAAACTAAGACCAATTTGATCTTTCAACAATTTGACAAGAATATATTTTAGCATCATACATTTTAAAAAAATCAAAGAAAACAAAAACTTGATTTGAAGAAGAAAAATCCATATCAGTGTCTTCAACAGAATTCTTTCTAGTTAAAGCCATCTTATTTGGGTTTTAGATAGAGAAAACATCAATTTTGATCATTGACAGTTATGTGCACGGCACATGCATGCAAATTAGTATTAGAAAGTCAGAATCCAAGAAAATTCTGATCAACACTCACTAAACAAGTCTCCTTGTCTGGTTACTTGTGCAGTAGACACATGACAAGTAGAATGCAGAGTAACAGAAATGGATGTACATATTGAGGAGCACTTCTCTGCTAAACTAAATGAGGAAACCTTTTCAATAAGATCCAGAACATCCTTATTATCCACAAATTCTATGTAGCTCCAATCGATCTCTTCTCTAGTGTATTCCTCCTGCTCCATCTTGAACACGTGCTGGAAAACAAATATACCCTAGTTCAGTTTTGGCTTAGAAGATA
Source organism: Solanum acaule (assembly GCA_036250505.1). Taxonomy (NCBI): domain Eukaryota; kingdom Viridiplantae; phylum Streptophyta; class Magnoliopsida; order Solanales; family Solanaceae; genus Solanum; species Solanum acaule. The sequence goes on along the minus strand of JAJOOR010001567.1, from coordinate 4,994 downwards.
TGGACAGAAAATTTCTAAAATTTCAACTACAAATACCTGGTTAAAGTGTTGCTGCAGCTTCTCATTTGTGAAATTAATGCAGAATTGTTCAAAACTGGTACACAAAAGTCAAAAGAGTCAAATGTCGAAACACCACATTCAACAGTATCCTGTGTGTCCTCCAATGATTTGACTCCTACCTATTAGTTTTAAAACTTTCAAAACCATAAATGTCAAGAACACCAATTAGAGATTTTGAGCTCGGATCTTGACCAATTGAGTTATTGATTTTGTCCACCAACCTGTAAACAGTTGAAAACTGTGCATCTTAGTGTCAAATAATCAGTAACAAACCACATCAAACAATCTGGTTGAGACAATAGAATCATACCAGTCAAACAAGCGAGAATATAATGTTTTAGCAAGCCCATCTCTACTAACTGTCGCAGCATCAGGATCAAGACTTCTCTTTATTACTTCTTCAGGTGTGACCATTACACGTTTTAATAGTGCATCTTCCAAATCCTTAAGATCACACCTGATATAAGAATTGAATCACATCAAACTCCCATCAACAAAGAACAAATTAAGAGAGAGAAGTAAAATTTGAAAGCCAAGAACATACATCAAAAGCTCTGCAACAGTCTGAAGATGGAACTTAGACTTGTCATCTTTTAACACTGATGAATCAGTTTCTTTGCCCTTTGCAAACTGAAGATTACCAAGATGAAGAACGGAAGCTACTACTCTAAAAATTGCTTCCTGAAAAAGAAACGAGTGACTTCTTAGACTCTGAATCAAAATAAAAACTGCAGCACAAACTAAAGGAACCAGGGCATTACCTGCTCTTTCTCACTAATGCCAACAACATCCATGGCCCTCCTTGTTGCCAGATAATCTTGAGCATCACTTACACCTACTAGTTCAAAGCAACTCGATTGATTAAGATAGTGAAATGTTTTAGGATCCCCCAACTTATACTTTTCAACCTCCTGTTAAGATTAAAAAACTGTCAGAAGGACATCAAGACTATCAAATAAGTTTACACCAAGAGCTGAAAAATATAAAAAAGGAGAGAAGCTTTGAAATCCAATTACCTCCTGGGGTGCTGCACATAGAAGGTAGAAACAATGATAGTTGCGTTCAGGATCTGAAACTTGGCAAACACGAGACCTTTCAAGGAGGTAAGTTCTAATAGCTGCACCAGATATTCTTCCATTTTTGTCAAACTGAATCTCCACAAATTTACCAAAACGACTGTAACAACATAAGTATAAGCATTCAGAAGAGAAAACGTATGCCAAAACAACTAAATGAGTCACTTCTTAATTGGATGCATGAGTGGAACAGTATCTCACCTTGAATTGTTATTTCTAACTGTTTTGGCATTGCCAAATGCTTCAAGTACTGGATTTGACTGGAGATAAAACAGAGTTAAAAGAATAACAAAACCAGTAAGAAGGCAGAAGAAAATGACTGACGACCCTTAAGACATGAAACGGGTTATTTCAAGATTATAATATTCAAATAAATAAGAAGAGAGTACAATGTTATATTAACATAGAGCATATTGACCCCTTCACAAGCTTTTTATAAGTCTATAACAAAGCAAAATGCTAATGAATTCATCAGAACCAAGAATGATCTCTTTTGAATGCCCTTCAGAAAATCTTTGTTGATCTTACTAGGTCATTTTATTCAGAACTTTCACAGACATCTAGTCTATAGCATAATTTCGTAATAGTTATCTATAAAAGTAATAAAAATCATTGTATGTAACATAATAACAGTAATAGGTTACCTTTCTCAAAAATTTCACACATTACAGTAAAGATTCTCACTTCAATTAGTTTCATTTCTTTCATTCTGTCTTAAACTTTGTCCTGTAATGTATCTTATGTTTCATTCATATCCACACATTCAAATCAGAGATGTTCCACGAAATTACCATATTTATTTCTCCATTTGTAGAGCTAATAAAGTTGCACTACCATATTTACTTCATATATTTTATCAAATAATGGTCTAATGTCATGTACTTCAGATGTTCAGCATGTAGAAAGTACCTTAGCAAATGCAGCATTTGTGCCACAAAGCTTCAGTATGTAAAAATAACGTAAGTTATGCAGAACTAAAGCCTCAAAAGAAAAATTTGCCAATGGATTACCTACCCTTGTAAGTTAAAGGGGGAAACGAGTTTAAACAAGCTCGACTCATCAAGATCATACAGGTTACCTCTAGAACTTGCTGCTCAACAGTTCGACCTTCAGTGCTTCTACGGCCGCCCAAATAAGCAAGGTATTGCATAAGCATTTTAGTAGTTTCAGTTTTACCAGCCCCACTTTCACCGCTGACCAATATTGAATTGCTTTTACCTTCATTTATCATCTGCCTGATTCATTTTATAATCTTAGTAACAATTGTATAGTGTTTGGGGGTAAATCATGGAGAGTGGAAGTTGAAACAGGAGTACCTGTAAGCAGCATCAGCAATAGCAAAGACATGAGGACTTAATTCGCCAAGCGGTGCTCCCTTGTACTGTTCCATCATATGGCGATCATATAGATGAGGCAACTTTTGGAATGGATTGATGGCAATGAGAATACTTCCAGTATAAGTCTGCATAATGTCACATTATGATAGAACCACCCATAGATACAACAATTCATTTCTTCCTCTCACCAATCTACAGAAATTGGACCATAAACTTACATAGATTTCGTTGAGTTGATATCTTGAAGCCAAATTCTGCAAGACGCCAGGCTCATGCAAATATGATAACTTGGTCATGTCATCAACTCCACCAGCAGGAGCATCTTCATCTTTGGGATATATGTTTGATAAATTTACTGTAACCTAGATGAATTGAAAAGTGAAAGATAGGTAAGCAGTTACGAGTGAAGACATTGCCAATTAGAGTTGTGTCTGCTGCATTAAAATTTTGTGACAGTGCAACATAAGAGGGAACGAGACAGAGCTTACTAATGCATTCTTAAACAAAAAAACAACAGCAACTACTATGCTAAACAAGTGAGGGTCGACTATATGAACCCCCACTTCTTCATTTAGGCTCAATTCACATTATCATCTTCATACTAAATAAAATGAAGTGATGATAAGTTAAATTTACAAATAACAACAATAATAATAATATTAGAAGTTTACTAACAAGACTAAAACCTATTTTCAACTAGTAGATATCATCTGGGATCTTTTTCTTCCATTTTTTTTTTTTTGATAACCGAGAAATCCGTCTGTGACCCGCCCTTTGGACCAATCACAGCCTTCTAAACTCGGTGGATAATGGGTCCGCCCCTCTACCCTTCTCCACTTAAATACCAGGCTTTGCTTTGCATGGTGTGGGGCTTGAACCTGCGACCTAAGCCACAAATCCTCCACCTTTTGCCACTTGAGCTAGGCCTTGGGGGCTTCTTCCATTGTGCCCTATCTTTAGCAAAGTTTCATTGATACCAAAGATTTGTAGGTCTTTTGAGACAACTTCTTCTATATGATTTTAGGTATACCGTCCCTTTTACACCTTTACTTACCATAGTTTCACACCTATAGACTGGTGTTGTAGGTCGATACAAGACATGTCCAAACCATCTTGAATGACCTTCTCACACTTTATCCTCAACACATGGTCGCATGCTACTTGCACCTTCTAGTGAATTTGGTCATTTTTAATCTTGTATAAACGCACATTCATCTTAACATTTGCATCTTTGCAACACTCATCTTGTGGAGATGTCGGACTTAAAAAGCCCCACATTCACTACCATCCCGCATTGTCGGTCTTATAGTTATTCTAAAACTTACCTTTCACTTTGGTAGGCATCCTTTATCACAAAACACCCCGGTAGAAAACAAAAGGGAAGAAACAGAGCAAATAGTCCCAATATAAGAGGAAAGAAAGGATATACTGGAAAGACAGTTCAGATATAAGTCAATACTTCTCGCACTCCTCTCGTGATGGAAATATAATATAATTTTTCTAAACTAATTTGGAAGTGACATATATCCTAACCTTACAAACAGAGGAGGATATAGTGAATTAGATACGGGTTGGAAAGACAATTCAAATATAGGTCAAATAATCCTCACACTCCTCTTGTGATGGAAGCTATGCTAGTGCAGACATTCATAGGTGCAAGGTACTTTACTTACTATATAATAAAAATTCTAAACTAAAATCACTGTTGAATGAGACAGAGTGCTAGTCACTAGTCGGTCAAGAACGCACACAGCGCACGCGTTCAGAAGATGAAGATAACGGAGATGAGGATGCTCAAATGGATGTATGAGCACACTAGGAAGATAGGATTAGGAACGTGGTTATACAGGACAAGGTGAGAGTGGCCTCTGTGGCGAACAAGATGAGAGAAGCGAATCTAAGATGGTTCGGGCATGTGAAGAGGAGGCACGCGAATGCACCAGTAAGGAGGGGCGAGAGGCTGGCTATAGTGCATTTCAGGAGAGGTAGATGTGGGCCAAAGAAAAACTTAGGGAGGTAATTAGATAGGTTATGACACGTTTCCAGATTACTAAGGATATGACCCTAGATATGAAGGTGTGGAGGTCGAGGATTAGGTTAGAAGGGTAGTAGGTAGCCGAGTGTTGTCGTACTTTTATGTGGGAGAGGTAGGGGGCTAGACTCTTCTTCTCATCATCTCCTTCTTTAGTATACTATTTAGTATTATTCTTCACTTTTTACTACTACATCACTTCACTTGCTTTCTTTTTATTTCTCTATGTTGCTATCGTTATTTTCCTTTCAATCCTACTTTGATTACATTTCTTTTGAGCCAAGGGTCTATGAGAAACATCCTACCCTCTCCAGAGCCCACTTGTGAGACTACACTAAGTATGCTATTGTTGTTGTAGATAGATAAATCAGTTAGCATATAGAAAATAAGTTTGTCAGTTAAGTATCTCATCCTATTGGATACCATAATACACACTGAAATTAACAAACAAGCAAACTGAAACTGCAAGAATAAAATAATGTTCCATGT